>JASAMZ010001073.1:0-38345 GCA_030248115.1 Linhomoeus sp. GSCO2_2 | reverse complement strand
AAATGGGGGATGTTTTCTTATTTGTACACTCTGACTCTAGTTGGTCTAGGAAACATCTCACCTTTCTTCTGTTTGTGGCGCAACGTACGCATACCAACCACTGACAAATTTGAAAATGTGAGATACACTATCGTTCCTTATCCACTCTAAACGGATGGGGTGCGCAACGAAGGGATTAATATTGCTTTGAAATCAGTGTGTGGGTGGAAATGTCCTTCTCCAAGACAAGAGCAAGTCAAACTTTCCGCGAGACAAGACAAGACTTTCTGACAGTCCCCAGTCACTGGGCAATCACAACGGAACACAGACTGAAGAGCGAGAAATCATTCCGCGTTGTACCATGCGTGAGGGGTTGTTCATTCGCCTACAGATAAGCAAACACCGTAATAAGTTACACAGTGAGGGAGAAGAGAAGAACGAAAACGGAACCGCGGATCAGCGGCGACAAAGCGACGACAATCAATCGGACGAGCCAACTCAACTCTGCATACGGTATCTTATCTCATCTAGGAATATCTCGAGAAAGGATACTCGCCGCACAGCAGCCAACGTCGACCTAAGGCCATCCTACCTACTCTCATATCACTCGGCGCACTCGACGCTCTTCAGACTGGTGACATGGGGCTGTTTGCCTGCTGTGAGCAGCACTTCCGGCCCTCCCCCGTAGACTCTCCAGAAGAACTCCCAGACGGTCAAAGGGATCCGTTCATAATTGGCGCCCGCGCGCAGCTTGAAGCCCCCCGTGGCGAAGGGCGTCAGCAGGGGCCTGTTGTCGATGCGGGTCGGCGGCAGGGGGGAGCGGCCGTCGACGAAGCGCTGCCACTCCGACATGAACTCGGAGGAGAGGGCGCGGTAGGGTACGCCGCCCGCTGTGCTCCTGGCGTCCCGGTAGAGCTTCCTGTTGATACGGTCGCTCTCTAGTGGGCGCGCCGACACACCGTTAGTAGTACAACAACCCTAATCAATCAATTAGCGTCATACCTAACGAGAGTAAATTAGCCACTCAATCAATTGTATCACCTGCCCTGTGCGCCATACTGTGTTATGTTTCATTAAGGCGTACTGTATGCATACTGTGCTAATGCCTATTGTGTACACGGTACGCTAAGGACATTGAGTCTGCATTCGTTCCATTCACACCCGTACATCTTGTGTGCACTGGCCCTGGGTTACTGTAAGATGTGATAGTAAGCTACGGCCCCTCCTCGAACAAGCGCCCCACTGGGCTTTATTTGAGTATTTACAGTATCAACATTTTCTCATCCACCTAAAGGCGGCGAGCTCTCCATTCCTCCTCATCTGCAGGCGGGTCCACGCTCTCTGGCAGTCGTTGCAGTAGTTGAGTTGCGTGCAAGGCGGCCCTCCCTTGTAGACCTTGTGCATCTTCTGCCACGCTTCCTCCGAGACTTCCGCGTAGAATTCTGGCAGGTTCTGCGCTCTCTGTGGTAGGATGAAGCCGTGGGGACAGAGGAAGTCGTGGTTGGTGATGGGGCCGGGCTCGGAGAAGTGGTCCAGCCTGTCAAGGGTGTTTCGAACGTGAATAACTTCCTCTAGAGTGCGAATGATTCTATGAGATTGGCCTTTCGATAGACAAAGAAGACAAACTTCCTCAAAATTTCAGCATCGGACGCCCATTCACGCGAAATTTGTCAACTTCTCAAGAATCACCGGCTTAGGGCAGCTAATTTGGTGCGGTTTGCAAGACAAGTTGAGCCACCGAATGGTCTTGGAACGAACACATTGTAGCTTCTAAGACGCTCTCGAACGATCGGAGCGAATATCGGCTGCAGCTGGATTCGACGCCGGCGGCATTCAAAGCGAACTTTCTCCAAATTGCCAAATCCCAATCACGCGCACTTGTGCAGCCACTCCCGGCTGACGAATCGGCGCAACGCCCTGTGGGAGCGCAGAAGCGTCGTGGCATCGCCGCCCCCTTCCAGTGGGTGTCGCGCTATGGCCGAGCGAATGAGGTCCTTACTCCTCTCGGCCGTCCTACTGTACTTCTGGTAGAAGAGCACGTACGCCTCCTGAATCACAGAATGGAGGACTGGAGTGGCGATACAAGATTTGGGAATTGCGGGGGGGGGGATGGAGGGGGCAAGATGCTGCAACCGCGAGCATAATATTTGCCAGCCTTGGGGGGGGGGGGGGGTGAGAGCGGAGCGGATTGGCTGAATGTGGGGGGGGGGGGGTGTAATGCACAAACGTAGCCTCATAGATCCACTACTGCTTAACTCACAAACCTCTTATATAAAACGTGCGTGAGAGCGGGAGAGGGGCAGGGGGAGGGGGGGGGGGGAGTGGAGAATTCCCAAGATGGTCCACCGTTATACCTTAGTGAGCAGTTCAGCAGTGTCGACCCTGGAGACGTGGCTGTCGTCGAACTCGTACCAGTCGCCGTCGAACTGATTCCTACAGTAGGCCACGTAGTGACCGCCGTCCACCCCGCCGTAGTGACTCACGAAGGAGACCAATTCGTAGCTGAAGACAATGCGTAAATCGGTGTATAAGTGGGAGGACAAATGGTGAAATGCTTAACATTAATGGCAAGTGACAGCTGCCAACACCCGCGACCGCTGTGCTTCGTCGCAGTGTTACATCGTATGGTGTTTCAATTCACGACTCATATGCGGAAATCCATCCAGAGCCAGTAAAAGGATCCGGATGCGAACGATTTTGCCAATTTTTGCCTCGCCCCATATAGGCCTTGCCAATGGAGCGACTACATAAAACACAACGTCAAGAGTTGCAAAAAACTAACTCACGAAGAGACTTGCGAGTCGCAGGATGGATCTCGGAATGGGGACAAATCCAAACCGACGAGCGGAAAATGGACAGCCGTCGAGACCTGAATTGCTTCTACTTACAGCAAGGGTAGGGTACCGTATAACCTTCAATAGTATGAGCCTTGGGAGCATGACTATTCAGCCACCTCCTACCTGAGGGGACGTGCATTGGAGGGAGTGGGGCGTGCGCCTATTCGAGGGTGAGCGCTCATTTCTCATATACTTCCAGTGGAGAGGGGGGCGCTTATTGTAGGGAAAACGGTATTGCCCACCTTGACACTGTGCGAGGAGTCGTGTCGGAAGCGCTTCAGGTGTACGCAGAGGATCTCGGGAAGGGAGAGAAGGGCGCAAGACTTCTTCCCTTCGCGCAGCTTGCCGCACCTCTCGCAGCTGTACATGTCGTCCCCGCGGAGCTCGTCCGGCGAGAAGAAGGAGGCCAGGCAGTCCCTGACAGCGACGCAAAATGCAAATCGCGTCTATTACAGGTACCATCTGGGAATTCTGCAGCTCTCCAACCGGCGCGGTAAGCTCTACACAGTATCTCTGAACGCGTGACATGCAGCTCATTTGCAGTGCAGTACGGTATTGACGCCCCCATCAAATACCATACCCGCTCGCAGAGAGTACTGTACTACAACTCACATCAAGTCAATGTCGGGTCCGCACCACCACTTGTAGGCCGACCACATCCACCCGTAGGCCAAGTAGCCTAGCCAGCCTGAAAGAAGCCGTTGGCCATGGCATAGGTAATTCAATACAGTTTCTGTGAGCTGGTTGCCGTATCATAATTGGTACCGTACCCTGAGGCTGGCTCTCGTCCAGGGGCTCCTCCTTGAGACGACCGAGCTCCGCCGAGCTGGGAATGGGCAAGGAGAGATCCTGCCAATGAAAAAAGAAGATACAGTACGATAGAAGCGCGTCGATAGAGTCCAAACTTGAATTATTCGCCTACGCTGACGCCCACGCGTCGAAAATAGAGATGTAAAAAATCCTTTTCAACTCTCACCTGGAACTTCTCCTCTCGACTAGAGAGATTGCCGCAGGTGAGGCAGTGGACGGTGCTCTTGAGACGGCCGTCGAACACTTCAGTCACGATGCTGCGATGGCCCAGCAGACTGGAGAAGGGACTCGAAGATGACTCCGAAGCGTCCTCAGAGCGGCGCGCCAACTTGGGACGCGTGCCTGGACAAGGAAGCAGCGAGTCCTTATTGCACCAAAGAAATGGTAGCTACAGACAATCAATGATGTCTGTGCAAATGATGCGACACACACGGAACGCAAAGCAGTAAAATGCAAAGCGATGCCCACATCAAGCCAGGTCATGTTAGAGCACTCTATATATATAGGCACAATATCAAACAATACCGCCCACCAACCGTTCTCCTCGCCCCGCGCCAGCGAGTGGCTGCGTAAGGTGACGTTCAAGGCGTCGATGGAGGTGTCAGAGAGGCTGCGCCGCGACTCGTCGTCATCGCCGCCGGCGGTGCCCATTCGGTTGGGCGACGACGAAGACGACGACGACGACGTCGAATGGTGGCGCTTTCCCAGCAGACGCTCAGAGGAGACGCGCGACATGCCGTTGCCTACAGCATGATTCTATGGGGAGGGGATGGGGGGGGGGGGGTGAGAGGGAGGGAGGGAGGGGGATTGGAGGGAGAGAGAGAGGGGGAGACGCTGTTTTAGAGGGTAGACCCATCGGCCTATCCGCAAGTGGTCGACCTCACCGTTGTTGCTGCTGGTGGTGTTGGTGAGGTCGCCGTCGGAGCTGCAGCCGCTGTCGGCCGTGTCGAACTGTTCCCCGTCGTCAGAGGTCGTCAGACTGCTCTTCGCCGAGCACAGCGAGCCCGCAGACGACGACTGCTGCTGCTGATGTTGCCTACGGGTCAAGGGTCGAGAAGACGACGTCGACTGGTCGCCACCGCCGCTGCTCGGCGCCTTCCTGGGTCTCAATGAGCGCGAACTGCCGCTGAATGAGCCGCCGGCTTCCTTCGCCGTCTTCTGCTGCGGTTGCTTCACTTCGCTGATGGTGACCGAGCTTCTGAAATGACACTATGCGTTGCGATATGCACTAATCCTATCTAATCTCACTCTTCTTCTCCACCTGTGCCTCTTCTCAAAGCGATAGACGGGCACTTTCAGTTCCGAATGCAACTGGTCGAGAAAGCAGCGCAGGAACTCCTGACTGTCCTGCTGGAGATAGGGACGGAACTGGGGAAAGGTGGCGCTGAAGCGCTGCAGCAGCTGGCGCGGTGGGACGCTGCTGAGACGGCGCTCGGACCACAGCTGTTTCAGGAGGGCCTGCAAAAGAAGTGGAGTTGAATGAATGCCGGTCAAAAATGTCGGCGCTGTTCCAGATCAGCGGTCCTTAAGGAAGATAGCGGTCCTTTCAAGTGAGAGCGGTCCTTTCAAAGGACACCGGTCCAATGAGTTCTCTCCGCGATCTTTGCTGAGATTTTTGTAGGACCGCCCTTCCATATGGACCTTTCAGAAGGGCGGTCCATTGGGATACATAGCTCATGGACCGCCGTGCTGTACCACCGTTCCAGAAGGGCGGTCCATCAAGGTATATAGTGTTTGGGCTTAAGCTTAGGCTCAGGCTCATGCTTAGGCTCATGCTTAGGCTCAGATTTGGGCTCAGGTTTAGGCTCATGCTTAGGCTTGAACGCACATACGTTTGGCTTCTGCTTAGACTCACGCTTAGGCTTCTGCTTCCAGGCATGCTTGGGAGATTGTAAGCCTGAGCCTAAGCCTAAGCAAAAGCCTAAGCCTACGCTTACGCCTAAGCCTAAGGCTCGAAATGGACCGCCCTTCTGGAACGGTGGTACAGCACGCCGGTCCATGAGCTATGTATCCCAATGGACCGCCCTTCTGAAAGGTCCATATGGAAGGGCGGTCCTAAAACAATCTCAAGAACGATCGCGGATAGAACTCATTGGACCGGTGTCCTTTGAAAGGACCGCTCTCACTTGAAAGGACCGCTATCTTCCAAAATGTCTCGAAAAGTGCCCAAAATGTTTCTTGCGAAACAACACTGAAAGTTGAGTCTGATGACAAAAATTCTCTGAAACTGCCCAGCAGGAGTACATTTCGACGACAAACTCAGGTACCGCTTTCCGCTTACAGAGTTCTCGGCTACGTGTAAACCCTCCCCAGACTCCCGATCGCTCGTGTGGCTGTGCAATATCCATTCACGAATCAATAAATCCAATCGTCCATCGCACCTGGAACATCAGGGCGACGTTGGCCCTCTGCGCGGGCGTCAGGTCGAACTGGAGGAAGTAGTCGGCGAGCGGTGGACAATTCGAGAGCGCCTGCAGCGTCGCCGCCATGTAGCAGGTGTTGCCCAGGTTGCTGAGACCCGTCAGACCCCTGGGACCCATGCCCCCGAAGAACCCGGACTCCTCCTGGGTCAGGTCCCGGAACACCGCGCGCCGGTAGCTACCGTGCTCCTCGAAGGGACGGCCGGGCTCGCGGATCAGACGCTCCTCCTGTTCATCATCGCCGGCGCTTCTCCGCGCTTCCACGGGGCTCGCGGCGCTTTCTTCTTCCCTTTTCTTGGCCCGAGGCGATTTGTGGACAGCGGGGACTTCTCGACCAGTGACCAGATGGCCGATGTCCCAGGGCGGACGGTTGTAGTCGAGCTGCACCTCCAAGTTGCAGTCGGCGCACCAGGCGCGGAAGTTAGACAGGTTCATCTGCAGCGGGTGGTCCGAGCTCTGAAATGAAACGTATTGTAAACCAACATCAAATTTTGTACAAAATTCGGCGTTCCGAACCAGTTTCAAGTGGTCGTTCGAGTGATTCTCCTCCTTCTTGCCGCAGTACAACTGGAGACAGTCCTTGCGAAGGCACAGCCAGCGATTTCGAGCGAGTTTCCGCGGGTTGTCTTTGCAGCTCCGACAGCGATTGTTATGGGACTTCAGCAGGGCGATTCGATTCGACAACTCCTCCCAAGAGTCCACGGAAGTTGGCACCAAGTGGGGGCAATTGGACTGACGGCGGAGAGTCATTTCTCCTCTCCTTGCTTCTTCACATCTCCGGTTGACAAAAGACCAAGAAATCCACGAAAATCGCCTCACATTTGTGCTGAAATTGCACAGCAACAATGCGTAAACTACATCAATGACGACAAGCAGCACTATATAAACTACGCATACCAGCGACATAATGAATTGAGCTTCTGGCGTCAGCGCACCAATGGCCTCCACCCACCCCTACAAAACGTCCTATACTCAACCGCCATTGACGCGAGACCCAGATAACTAGAACAGATGCAAAAGAATTCAGCGATCCAGACAAATTACCGTCTATCGTCTCTACGTACACATTACATGGCAAATTGAGGTTCTCGAAACAGTCGGCAAACGGTAGAAACACCATTGTTGTCACGATATCGTCTCTCCGATCTCTCTATTCGAACTCTGCCCTGTAGCAGACCTTGGCGTCGACCGAGTGAACGGCCGTGGAGAAGCTTCTCAGCTGCACCTCCTGCACCTGGCCGCTGGCGATCTTGCAGGGGCCGCTCTTCTCCCATCTGAAATGGTTGATACTCTAGCAAAGGAACCGGAAAGGATTGGAACTACCGTAATTAGAAATGCGGCTTTGATCGCCTTGAATGACATGACGACCACCCAGCGTGCACTGCACGTAGAAATTCTCATCTTTCAATTCAAAATAAAGCGCTATGTCAAAATCCCTGAAGCAACCGACCCCTCAATGGGTTGGCTGTCGCCGCCTTCTTTGGAAGTGTAGACGAGCACGTCGAAAGAGCACTCCTCCTCCAAAAGCGGGAGGAAGGTGACAGAAGCCGTGATCTGTCGAATGACGTCCTGGATCTCCTGTCGAATCTTCTTCTCGTCCTTCTGCCGACTGGTCGTCGGTCCCTCGCCCTCCTCTGACACTTCGGCGTCGGTGCCGATGTCGAACTGCCAGCGCTCCACCACCTCCTGCGACAACAAAGAATCCAAATTCGAACGGCCCCCTAACTTTGTGTCGTTTGTACTTTGCACGTCGATATGCACCGTACAATACCGGCCCCAACAGTAATGCACAACTGCGGCCCCAACAGTGAAGAATAGAGACCCCTTTGGCTACATTAGCGCCAGATACCCACATTAGCTCAGCCACTTCCCAAGGGAGATCTCAAAACTGAAACTGAATCAAATCATGCCAGAGAGATCGTAGACCTGAGCCTAAACCTAAGCCTGAATCTGAACTGAGTATGAACACCAAGTCTGAGCCTAACACTGACTATGCCTGAGCCTAAGCTCACGACTTCAGCCGACTTCATTCAAAAGTCAGGTTGTTAGATTCAGGCTTAGGCTTAGGCTTAGGGTCACAAGCTTAGGCTTACGGTTAGGCCTAGGCTCAGGCTTACGTACGGCCACATGCTTAGGCTTGGGGTAGGCTTAGGCTCATGCTTAGGCTTACACTCAGGTCTACGATCCCACATGGCAAGTGGTACACAGAGCCATTGTGGTGTCTTAGCAGGAATTCAGCCAAAGAGGCCGCTATTCTTCACTATTGGGAATTCACAGTCTCACATACGGTACAATTGCCTTCCAGTCTGTGGCGCGTGCCGCGTAGTGCCGCGCCTATTGCAGATCTACCGTAGTCCACAAGTATCAAACCACAATCCTTCGCACTTCCCTACCTTGGTTTGCACGCTGGAGACGACGACGACCAGTCTCGTCAGCTGCTTCTTGACCAGAAGATGCTTGATCGACTCCAGCAGCGGCGTGAAGAACCGCACCAGTTTCTCTTCGGTAGTTACCAGGAGGCTCATACCGTACCTGCAAAGGTCCACTACTGTTCCGTTGATTTGCAAAGTATCCCAGACAGACCTCTTTTCCCGCTTGAACTGATCCGCGGGGTACAACCCACGCTGGTAGAGGATGCTGTTGATTCCGAAGTGGAAGAATTCGGTGACCAATTCGGCCGACCCTTTCAAGGTGATCGCGTTCTTCGTCGTCGTCGCCTGCTTCTGCTGAAGCACCTGCTGCGCCATCGAGCCGCAGTTCAAATTCAGGTATGTGATGAACCCACCACACTTGGCTTTCGACTTGGGTATTTGAAACGAGCGATGTTTGAACGATGACAGTTTGACTTGGAACAGCGAACTCGGCCGATTTCTCCCAAGTTTGTCCTATAGTTGGAAAGTAGGCATTGCATTGAGAGCAATAATCCACCTACACTGTGCGCTGCGCCATTACCTCCAACACGCACCTGAAAGGGCGCCAGTCGCATGAATTCGTGACATCATATGTAGGTGAACACATCCGCTCGTGACCTCCGCGACTGTGTTGGCGAACATTTTGTTGACGGTGTTCAACCGCACATGACGCAGGCAAGGAAAGGCAAGCGAGCATGAAAACATCTCTGCTGCGTCAAGTCTTGTCAGGCACAGAACACGAGGTGTCATTGATTGATGCCGAGGCGGAACGTCGGGCCATGGTTGCCAGGGTGTCGCCCTTCTAATGCGAGCCCCGTGACCGACTAAAAGTCGTTCCCACGTGACGCGCGTTGATATGCCGAGTATTTAGCCGACGAAGGGTAGACATAGACTGCAGCTGTCTACTGGCGCTCTGAGTACGAAACGTCGTAGACGTTCGTAAGCGCCGGCTCGCCTTGCTGGCATATTACTGCAGTACTTTCACGTGCAATAAGTGTGCAGTGCGCACCTGAGCACACGAGGTTTCCTCTAAAACTTGTCATCTATTTGAAACCTAAACGTCTCTTTTATTCGTCCACAGACACAGGGAACGTATCCAAGAATTCAGGATGCCTTTGTGACCTTATGTGCAGGACCAAAGCGCACGTAGAACGTCACGCAAGTTTTGCCAGTATAATTAAAGAATATTATAATATGCTACGTCTGTAAATAGGAATGCTAAGCGACCCCCCTCCTCCTTTTCATTTCATTCACAAAGACAAACAGACACCAGATTTCGACTTCGGGCCGAATCACTGTGTCAACATTTGCGTCTGACGTAATCCTCTGTGAAAAATCCAGAAGCTATCGAGGTGTCTGTCTGCTGTGTCGGCCACTCAACAGGTGGCGGCAGCGATAGCGCTACAGTAGCAGTCGGTTGCTTCTTTGCTCTGTCTAAGGCTAGACGCCGACCGACCGGTACTATTTACTTGAATGAATGTACAGCTGTAACACAGACAGTAGCGCCGCGTCTCTCACGCCTTCCTCTGTCTCGCTCTTCTCGCTTCGCCCACCCACCTCGCTCCAAAAACGGCTCTCTCTCGCTCAGTAGGGGAGGGGGGGGGGGGGGGGGGTTGCTGACTCACCCCCTTGGCCGTCGCGCTGAGAATGTGAAAATTTTGGCGAACTTCTTACCGGAGGAAGCTCGCCGTGCGCCGTCCTTGTTGACTCGAGTGGTTTTGGAGGCGGTGACGAATGTTGCGGCGGCGCCGTCTTCGACGGTTTTTGTCGTCTGGATGAGGGGGAGGGCGCTTCCTGTCGCGCGACGCATTCTTGGGACGCTTGCGTAAATGGCAGACCCCTCTCTTACACTTTCCCCGCTATGCAGTCCCGGTCCTGTGTTCCAGTTAGCGGCGTGTCGCGTGCAAACAGTCCTTATCAGCGGCCAATATGCACGCTCTGAACACTCTCATAACGTCGGCGCCGACCGCCGGAATTGTTTGTCTACTATCTCCGAGAGAGCGCCTTCGTTGTACGAGTCGAGACTGTCGCATCGTCGTCGGCTGTCACCCTTCAAAGAGGCGCGTAATAAATACAGTGTGAGGGCGTGCGAACTGCGAAGGTGTCGCACCCGCATTCTAGAAAGTAAGCAGGTATGTGTCACTCGTAGGGGGGCGCCCCGACTTTCATTGAGAAGAACCCAGCGTGCCTACCGACTCATCGCTTGCGGCCGTGTGTCCCCACGCGATAACGAGCTTGCGTGGTCGTGTCGTGTCCACGATCTGAGTAGTAAGCGATCCTGCGGGGGTCGAAAACACCTCAGACGACGGCGACGGCCCTGCGTCATGTTTGAGTTTGGCGATTTTTGGCGCCGTCGCTGACGTGTCCAGTGGGAGAGAAATCGTCTCGCGCGCTTACCACCTCATTTCTCCTCCTGTAGGTTGCAAGAGGCGACAGACACCACACTGCGGTGGGAATTCCCACTTCAGCGTCTACCGCAGTGGCAGTGGAGGTCATGTTTCTCCCCCTTGTAGTCGTCAGAGGAGTGAATCAGAACCACTACACGGCGCACGCCGACGGTATAAAATAGACGGCCGTCTCGCCAGAAGGCGTCAGACAGTGGGGGGGAGAGGTGTTTACCCGCCTGTCACCATAGCGAGCGTTCGCGCCGTCGTCGTAATTGTTACTAGTAGTGTCCCTGCCTTCCTCCACCTTTCAAGGCCCATTCTGGTCGCTCGCGCGATGGATTCTGCGCCTGTGGCGGCTGCCAAAAACGTTTAGTGCACGGCGCGTCGCCTCTCCAGCATTGAAGCTGCAAATGCGACGTTCTTTGACCAGATGAGAGCCTTGAAATCCGATCTGCTGGACCCCTCGTCACCTGTCAGTCATCATTTTGACAAGGTCGCATGTCCCGCCGTTGCGCAATCATTTGAGCGCCGGCCAAATTCCATCGGAACAGCTGCTTCATTCAATGTCAACAGGGTCGCTCGATCCACTTGGGCCGCCAACGCGCGTCACGGCACGATCGTGGACGGACGCAGAATTCTGTTTCGTCATAATTTGCGCCATACTTACGTAGGCAGCTGGAATGGAGTGTCGAGTGCCAACCTTTTCACTTGGCACTCTGGCAGCTGGCGGATGTCTGCCATCGCAATAGGTAGATTTGGTACCTCTCTATCCTTTGGTGTGCAGCACTGCAGAGTAAGTGCGCGAGCACCAACTGCCGCCTTTTGTGGTCTATAGGCTTCTTCTAATGACTCACTTGTGGAGTGGTTTGCGTGTTACATCAGTCAACATCCATCCCGGACTTTGCAAAACGTGTTGAAATTGAGAAAAGCCCAACGGAGGCGGTATTTGTTGTTTGGTAGGCTTTTAGAGCGACCTCATAGGCGTAGGTAGTATTCGAGCACCCACATACGTGCATACATGCCGTACTTTGGGTATGCAGTGGAGTAGAGAGGGTATGCTATGTGCGGCCGTCACTTGGCGCTCTGTGTATCGTATGTTTGCTCGCTTGCTTTGACTATCCCACCTTTCAAGAGAGCACACTTCTTTCGACAGGCACAGGACCGACTTATAGCGGCTCTGCTCTTCTAACACACGTATATTATAGTGCCCAAAGGTTGTTGTAGCTCTTGCGTAACTGGCGCAAAACCTTTCAGTGTACACGCAGGCAGGTAGACAGCACTGCTAGTCGGGTGTGTGCGTATGTGTTTAGGCATGTTCGCGAACTTATCGACCTCCGTTCGGCGGAGTGATGGAAGGCGTTTCTTTCAGAAACCCGTACTGTGCTGCAATACCACTCCTTGTGCGCACCCTTCATTGGAGAAGGTTTTCCACAGGCTGCTGAGGAATAAGACTGATTACAGCGCCTGCTGAAAGGAGCAAAAACCTTCTGTGACTTACTGAGCAGTTACGTGCGCGAAAACTGGCATGGCCGAATCGCCGGATCACGAACTGCCTCTAACCGTCGACACAGGTATGGTATGCATTGAGTTAGAAGGTTCGCAACAATTCATCCCGGGCGAATCCAATCTTCAGCGAAGAGCGCGCCCGACGTGGCGGCGCTCGTCAGGCCCGTCCGTGCGGGCCAGTCGGTGAAGATGACCTGCCAGGTTGTGGGCGAGGATGTGCACGCGACGGAGCCGGCCGTCGACTGGGTGGTCAAGGGGATGCACTTCGCCCAGCTGCAGAGCCAGCACAAGGACCTGGCCGACACACTGAGCATCACGCACGCGGAGGACAGGTGAGGAAATAGAGTGAAAGCGACGCTAAATCGAAGTTGAATGTCAACAAATCAACTTATCAAAACAAGTTAAATTAAAAGCTTTAAGTTAAATCTAAACAAATTATATCCTGGTGTGGATTATTTAACAGCCGCACCTACAGTCGGCAGTTGAATCGATTTTGCCGTGCTTTGGTTTAATTTGGTTTAACTTGACGTAGTTCTACTCAATTTGAGTATCTTAATTGTTTAATGTATTAATCACGGTGCTTTAGATTAATTGAACCTAGGGTACCTAGTTTGATTCAAGCTTGCCTAGTTACCTAACTTTGGTCGTTTCACTTATTCGGTCAAGTTAAATTTGCCTGAAACCCATCAACCAGTCAGAATCCCATGTTTTCAGTCTCTCGAGTCAGCTGCACATCGCCAATCTGACGACAGAGCACAGCGTGGCCTTTGAGTGCCGGGCTCAGAGGGCGACGACAGACCACTTCGCTTCCAGCTCCACCGTCTCACTCGCCGTCATCAGTAAGGGATGAGTGTACGTACTGTAGAAACTCCAATTACAGCGCCTCCACCCTTGGTATTCCGTCCAAAATGCGCGCCCAAAGCCATTCACTTTGCGACCCCTTTCTTTTCAGAATACATTGTGTGCTGTATGCTTTCGACCTAAGACTGTATTGTAGGCACAAAGTACGTAATCTCGGAACCGCCTTTACAGCGACGGCCCAGCCGACAGACTCGAGCTCCGGCCACCAGAGGTGCACGGGCGAATTAGATCTGTTCCTGTGTCAGAACGGCGGCACCTGCAGACACGACCCCGTTCTCAATGCCAGCTACTGTCTGTAAGTCAGCAGCTGTATTTAGATTTGCAGACTTTACGCCCACAGTGGTCATTTGATGAACAAAGATCGCTTTAGAATCGTTCCCAGTAAGATTGTATTGGTAGGTAGGGCTACCAATCTATAAACAATTCACATAACATGACTGGCATAACCAGTTGCTTAATGAATGATGAGTTTTGGGCAAGGCAGCGTCAAGCATGTTTATGTGTAATACAAGCGCGTTGGGCACACATAATGTAGGTTCCCAAAAGTTCCAGTTGCGCCCCGAACTACCAGGGAATTACCTGCGACGAGCACGCTCCCGACCTAGACGAAGTGACATCGCGATACTGTAATGCCATTGGAATAACTTGAGCTAAGGCGTCGCCAGGGCGAACCCCGCTTGCTTTGACCTGTTACAGTATCCCTCCCCCACCCTCATAGACTCCCATTTGAAGTGTGTACCGTATGTTCCAGATGCGCGAACGGGTATCAGGGAGCCCAATGTGAAACACCGAGCGTACTCGGTTCCGACTTCAGCACCAAAAGTAGGCCGCCAGTTACCGTAAGACGAGAAGTTGTGGCACGCACGCCGGCACGCGCCTCGTTCGCATGTTCGCTTGCTCCCCTCCCTCCTCCTCCTTCTCCTCCTCCACTTCCACTTCCTCTAGCTCTCATTCCCCTCCACTTCTTCCCTCCGCCGCTGTAGCTCAGTTGGTTTCCTGTGGACATCGTAAGCCTCTTACAGTTTGAGCCCATACCTACATGGGTACTGTAGGTACGATCTACTGCCACAGTGTTGCACTTGCAACGGGAAGCCAACTGCGTTGACCTGCTCCGTAGAAGTAGCCGATGGGGTCGCGTTCGCGCTGCTTGCATGTGGTCAAAGCTCTCTCGAAATGCGATTGCGTTTACAATCGAGTACGTCGTTGTCGCTTCGAGCGGACCGTCAGTAGTCCACGACACGTCTTTTGTACCACTATTGCGGAGGTAGCATTGCATATGCCTCACGATGTACCGTGTCGCATGATCTCTAGCGGGTGTAGTACCTTGGTGGGCTTTTAGATGTCCCTACGAGTTCGTGGGCGCGCGCTGTCAAGAGCATAGGCGGCCAATCGTAATCCTTCCGGATCCCGAACCGTCTAGAAGTGAGCCGATTGCGCGCCCGTGTGTGTCTCTGTTCGTGTTCTGTTCGTGTCTGCGTCCATCCGTCCGTCAAGTTGCGTGTTCGTCTCAGTCCATCCGCCGTCGTCGTCCTTTGATGTTGTCTTGACGCGTCCTTTCGTCGGTGGAGGCTGCTCTTTGACCAGTAATTTTCTATGTGTTTCTCATCTGGTCGCACAGCGCACATGTCACCTTTTCCCCAGCTAACACCGCTTCCCTCTCAACTGCTCGATTCCACTGTCGCTTGCTGCTTTTGGGGCTTTGGGCTTGGCTTTCGTTGCACTTGTCGCACTGTGTATTACCATGCGCTGTCCAGCACTTTGTGGGATACGGTATTTTCTCCAATACTGAGCGCTGTATTGTGACAGCCATTAAGCATGCATGGTTTTGCGTCGGTGTAAGTGCGCGCGACGCGCAGTATTGGAGGAAGTACAGTGTTTCGTTTCTCTGTCGCAAAGGGCTGGACGGTGAGATCTGGAACAAGAAATTTAACTGAAATTGCCATTTTTAGCAGCGGTCACTGCGACGGCAACAATTCTCGGCCTTCTCACGGCGGGTCTTCTCATTGGCCTGCTGTTGCTATTGCTCTTCTGGTTGAAGGAAAGGTTAGACACAAAGACTGTCTGTTTTGTGTGACGCAAATTCTACCGCTATATTCATTCCAGGAAGACGAACAGAAATCTGAAGAAGAGTCTCACAGGCAACGGCAGAGCTCCGAGGGACGAGGAGGCAGCAGGCCTGATCAACTCGGCTTCTCCAGTGAGCGCATTAATTGATTTCCCTTGTAAATAGTGTCGTTACCGTAATCCCACCCTCCCCGCCCAACCTCAGTACTCCCAGTGGTGCTCGTGCCCCCACTGCGGCCAGTCCTTTGACCTTCCCGATTTGGGCAAGCTGGCGCTGACTTCCCTCAAGCCTCGCTCCTCCAAGGGCTCCACGCAGAGTCGCCACGGGGCCACCTTTACGACAACCGCTGGCAACCGCATGGCCCACTCCTCCTCCGTAGACGAGTCCACTGGGCCTCTGTCGGCCAGTCTGCCTCAACTGGGGCAGGCCCACTCGCCCTACGACTTCGAGGTCAACCCGTACGACCCCCATTGCGAGGCCTGCATCGACGAGCTTCGGAGGAGCAACTACAGCCGAGGAAGGTATCAGGCCCTGACGGCACTGGAGACGACGACGACGGCGACTCAAGAGGCTAACAAGGAGCCCACTCCCCAGCCGGCCAGAGTGGGCGCTCCCAAGCAGGAGCTCTCTGAAGCCACTGACGCCACTTCCGGTGCCACCAGCGAGTCTCAGAGGGAGGGCAGCGAGAGCAGGCACGTGCCGCAGCTCAAGCGCAAGGTGGGCGACGTAGCAGTGAAAGAGAACGATGCAAGGGAAAAATAAAAGTGTAAAATAAATAAATCAAAATACAAAGTAGAATGAAATACTTAATGTCTGTTGACGCAATCGCGAACACAGCAGAAATTGGCGGACTGCTACTAAAGTCGAATACCTAGAATGAACTGCATGACCACGACAAAAGAATGGCACATAGCCTAAAATCGAATACGTTAATCGACAAACAACACCCCAAACAATGCTCTTTCAGCAACGTCTCTACGGCGTCTCAGACTCGACCAGTTGTCGTCGCTCCTTCAGCACCCCACCCTCTCCCCAACTGGCCAGAAAGGCCGCCCTCAAGCAGGCTACAAGGCAGCACTCCTGCCAGTCGCAGAGACACGACGAAGTCGATGAAGAGAAGGAAACGTCCATCAACTGAACTCTAAGCGTGAACCCAAACCAACTACTAATGCTCCTGGGTCTTTCCAATACTGCGGAGACTTACATAGTTCGGTAGGTAGGATACGGTAGTTACCGTTATGTTGTTTCTTGGGGCGTACTAGTTGAATAGGTATGTAGGTCGCGGCTATATAGTAGACTTGAGGTACTGTGCCTGTAGGTTGGGTAATAACGCTATATCAAATCGTACTGTATTGAAGAAAGCAGGTTCACTCGACGTCTTACCAAATACTGCCGCGCGTGCTCTGTGGTCGTTGTTGTTACACAAACGTTATAAATACACACAATCGTTCAAAATATCGTGCGGCATTAATAATACTGTCATGTTTTGGTTCGTTCCGTTTGGTGCAATTCGCGCTGTTGCGTTCCTCTTGAAATACTGGAAATCGGCGAATAGCCTATCAAAAGGACGTCCGTTGTTTGTTGCTTTACTGCTTCCGTCAAGCTTGTGACTGACGCGCATCTCGGTTAGAGATTGGGCCTACGATACAATATCGCTATTTATATCAGGTTACTGTAGCTTGTCGCTGTCGATGCTGTTGTTCTGTCCAAAGCACATCGGTTCTACGCAATATTCTGCGTTTTATGAGGCTTGTTACAAAACTCGCGAACTCTTTCGCGTCAAATTGCAACGGAACAACAAGAGAGACAAAGAAGGCGGGGTCGCGTCACAAAACAGCTACAGTACGTTGTGCCATTTTGATCCAATTATTCTGATCATCGAAATCGAAGGGCCTGCTCCACTTCGCGCTGCCGCTGGCTCAAATTCTGATTCGTCGAGGCCACCTTTGATTCTAGTTGGCCTGCAAAATTCTTGAGAATTTGCTATGGAACGACGCGCCACTTCCGATTAGCAAAATAAGTTACAGAGTACAGATGTACATACGATGGCGACTAGGTACTCACTGACGAAATTTTGTACACACTTTCAGGTCAATGTGTAGGCAGTGTAAAAGTCGCCTTCAACACTGAAGCTTGGACTCATGATTTAAAGAAATTCAGCTCTGTTAGTTTTTCTCCATATTCGGACAAAACGTGGGGGGGGGGGGTGGACCCCTCGTGCGTGTCAGGATTAACGTAGTCACCCAACCGGCTTTCCTATCGATCCAATCCAGGGTTTCCATCTGCTTGGCGAGAATGGCGGCGATCTGCTCGTCGGGATCCTGCGATAGCTCCCCGAACAGCGCCGAATCCCCTCCTCCATCGGAAGCGAGTTGGTGTCTCCTGTCGCGCTCCCGGCTGGCGGCCAGTAGACCGACCAGAGTGGCCAGGTCCCCTCCCAGCTGCTTCGTCTGACTGTCCACGTTCAGTTGGAGGTTCTTGCTGCAAAGGGGTGGGTGTCTCACTGTGGGTAAGTCGAAAATGAGTTTCTTGTGGATCCTGATTTCATTGTAGTGCCTGTACCATTCTATCGCATCACTCAATAACGCTGCGTTTAGTCGCCAAGCAATGCGCAAGAATGTTAGCCAGCCATTCCGTGATGTCAGAATGTCCCGTAAAACGCCCTTCCCATCGACACTTCAGCACATTTTTCTCGGTCCCCAAAAATCAACGTGTTAGCACCAAAAAGCCAATAGATATATGTAGGTTCCTGTGTCATTCAATGCGGATGGAATCTATGTCCCCATTAGTATTCGGCGAATTCTTCCAAACTTCACACAAGTCACACTACTCACAGGTGCTCCCTCTGCAGATCAGCATGGGTGGGCAGGGGCGGCTGACTCAAGTCCGCTTCCGTCAGTCCCAGGGACTTCTCCAGCTGATCGAGTACGGTAGCCAGCTCCGACTGCTGACGCTCCACCAGCTCCAGATCGTGCTCCGTTCGCTCCACCTCGCCCGAAGTTCGCTCCACTCGGTTGAACAGAGAGAGGATCTAAAAATATTATGGAAGCGTTGTGCCATAAAAGCTACGCCTGGCATAAGACAGGGAGCGCTAACATGTGCATTGATGCGCGAACTAGGAGTGCAGAAGTGCAGAATTGCTGCGCGGCCGCACGCGGCCTATGCCGACGCGTCAAAGTTCGTCTTCTGGACGAGCCGACACAGCGGTAGAAGTACCGTATCCAATCGCAGAGCGAATGGGGGCATTCTCGCGTCCCACCTTCTTGTTGTTCTCCCTGAGGACTCTGTCCCAGGCGTTGACTTCAGTGGCCTGCTCGTAAAGCAGCCTTTCCTGCTCGTGCAGGTCCAGGGTCCAGCGATTCAGCAACTCCTCCAGCTGACCGAACGTCATCGCCTGCGCCGGCGCTGCAGCTGCTGGCGCTGCGCTGGAACTTGTGAGCAACCAATCATCGACCCACAATACATACCGTAACATACTCTAATACTCTAATATGTTCCCCTCGAATAAGCCCCCCCCCCCCCCCCCTCTGTCCGTCCCCAATGTACTCTCCAGAGGGAGGTTGAAAAAAACTACCGCATTTTTACAGTACTAGGGTGTAGAGCCCGTCGATACCGCATTGCAGCTTCAGCGATGTCGCGCAGCTGACGCGCTGCAGCTTCAGAGACCGATGTCGCGCAGCTGACGCGCTGCAGCTTCAGAGGACCGATGTCGCGCAGCTGACGCGCTGCAGCTTCAGAGGACCGATGTCGCGCAGCTGACGCGCTGCAGCTTCAGAGACCGATGTCGCGCAGCTGACGCGCTGCAGCTTCAGAGACCGATGTCGCGCAGCTGACGCGCTGCAGCTTCAGAGACCGATGTCGCGCAGCTGACGCGCTGCAGCTTCAGAGACCGATGTCGCGCAGCTGACGCGCTGCAGCTTCAGAGACCGATGTCGCGCAGCTGACGCGCTGCAGCTTCAGAGACCGATGTCGCGCAGCTGACGCGCTGCAGCTTCAGAGACCGATGTCGCGCAGCTGACGCGCTGCAGCTTCAGAGACCGATGTCGCGCAGCTGACGCGCTGCAGCTTCAGAGACCGATGTCGCGCAGCTGACGCGCTGCAGCTTCAGAGACCGATGTCGCGCAGCTGACGCGCTGCAGCTTCAGAGACCGATGTCGCGCAGCTGACGCGCTGCAGCTTCAGAGACCGATGTCGCGCAGCTGACGCGCTGCAGCTTCAGAGACCGATGTCGCGCAGCTGACGCGCTGCAGCTTCAGAGACCGATGTCGCGCAGCTGACGCGCTGCAGCTTCAGAGACCGATGTCGCGCAGCTGACGCGCTGCAGCTTCAGAGACCGATGTCGCGCAGCTGACGCGCTGCAGCTTCAGAGACCGATGTCGCGCAGCTGACGCGCGGACTCGTGCTCCTTTCTTGGTCAGAAGACAAACCGACGTTTTGCGCTTCGCCTGTGCCCGTGACTCGTGCTCCGTTCTTGGTCAGAAGACAAACCGACGTTTTGCGCTTCGCCTATGCCCGTGACTCGTGCGCCGTTCTTGGTCAGAAGACGAAACCCCGTGTTGACGGTGCTTTGACAGTGTGTAAAGCATATTGTTATCACGTTGGGTCTCACAGCGAACCGCAAAAGCTGTTCCGAAGCAACGGAAAGCATGTGGAGAGCGTGTGGAGACCAACTTGTGATCTTACTGTATACGGCGCAAATTCAAACCGCGCACGATGTACTGCGCAGCGGATATTTTCGGAATTTCGACGGAATTTAGACGGCGGCCCAAGACCAAACTTCGGCCAGACGGTGCCCGGCGGAAGGCGGTTCCGAAAATGTATACATGTCCGGGATCCGTCGCCGCTGTCGAGAGTTATAGTGTTGACAGACAGACAGACACACACACACACAGACAGAGATCGCGAGATTAGTATATAAGGATTTACGGTACGTGTAAATGAGAACGTCATCCGTACGAAGCGGCAGCCAGAGTCGTCGTCGTGGGAGCGGCAGTCGTTGTAGCCGTTGCGGTTGTGGTCGTCGCGGTTACTGTAGAAGGGGCGCCAAATGCGAGCCTAGTAGCCGAAGGCAGACTCAGCGAGAGGCCGGGTGCCGGCGTCGTCGTCGCCACTGAACCAGACCGTATAAAATCCTTCACCACTTCTGTTCTACCGTAGTCCATATGGAAAAACTTATTGGTCGACCTGCGCTCGGAGCAGCCGCGGGCGCGAGACTGGGGGCTACGGTAGACGGCGCAGTGAAAGCGGGCGCCCTCTGGGAGAGAAGCTGGGTCAGCACGCTGCCGCTGCCAGCAGTTGTCGTGGCGGTGGTGGTTGTCGTCGCGGGCGCCGCGAAGCCCAGAATGGGCGCAGCAGCAGTTGTGGTCGTCGTCGCAGCGGTCTTGGGAGTGCCGAACAGCGACGGGGTTACGGTGGCAGCTGCAATCGCCGACGTCCAGCGTGCGACACAGGGCTTCCATTCCTGACTAGAATTCTCACCCGCCGCTGTCGCTGGGGTCGTCGTTGTAACCGCCGATGTAGCGCCACCGAAGGAAAACGGCGCGGCGGCTGCAGTGGTGGTAGTACCAAGCGGGGCCACCGCAGCCGCAGTCGTCGCCGCCGGTTTCGAGAACAGCCCCCCTGAACAACCCAATAAATGAAGCCACTGTCAGTGACAGTGGAAAGCCAGTCGAAGCAGCGACCCTTTGCTACAAATACAAATGCGAACCTAGCCCGCCAGTTGGAGGATGCGCAGCGGCCGTCGTGGTAGCGGCGGAAGAAGCGCCGGAAGGGCCGCTGACGCCGGAAAAGATCGAGAGCGGCTTCGTTTCCTGCTTGAGGGCAGCAGAAGCCGCCGCGCCACCGAATAGTAAGCTGCTAGAAGCCGTCGTCGTCGTGGTGGTCGTGGTCGCCGGAGCGGCGGGAGAACCGAACACTGGAGAGGAATTGGATACGCTCCCCCTACCGTAGCTGAGTTCGCATCAATATTGCAACAACGAATCGCCGAAAATACACACAATTCGGGGTGGGCAGCGTCGGCGCAGCGGCGGCGGCGGTCGTCGTTGCGGGCGGCGCCGCCACATTTCCGAAACTGAAGGGGGCTGCGGTCGCCGTCGCTGCTGGCGCAGCAGCAGTACCGAAGAGACTCGGCCTGGGCGCAGCGGCTGCCGCCGAGCTTCCGAAAAGCGAAGGCGCCGCCGGAGTAGTAGCGCCTGCAGCTGATCCGAGGCTGGGCAATCCTCCAGTGGTGGCAGTGGTGGCAGGAGCAGTGGCACCAGTGGCGCCACTGAATAGCGGCAAAGGCGGCTGCGCCGCCGCCGCCGCCGTCGTGCCCGCGCCTCCTCCGAAGAGCGACGAAGCAGCTAAAGCAATGCCGTCGCCCAAACATCGTACCGGCGGACTACTGTAACTGTAAGAAGACCCATCCAAACACACCGGTCGCGGTCGCCGCCGGCGTTCCCCCGAACAGAGAAGGGGGCGCGGCAGTGGTCGTCACCGTTTGACCCAATCCGAAAGTGCTTGTAGCAGAAGTAGCCGTCGGTCTCTGTCCGAACAATCCTGTAGTAGCGGGAGCAGCGGCGCTAGCGCCTCCCCCTCCGAAGGAGAACAGAGACGGCGTCGCTGAATAGGCAAACAGTTTCAGTGAATTATGCAGTCAGTGGCTGACAATTCTGCTCGGTATAGTACGGGTTGTGGTCGTTGTCGTCGTGGCTGCAGGCAGCGCGGGCGCAGCGCCGCCGAAGATGCTTCCACCAGTAGTGGTGGCGCCTCCGCCGGAACCACCGAAGGCGAAACCAGTAGCTGTCCCTGTGGTGCTTCCTGCGGTAGGCGCCGCCGTTGCAGCGCCCGCTCCAAAAAGACCACCCGTGGTAGCTCCTCCAGGGGCGGCTGGAAATGATGTACAATGCTGTCTCGATTTCAATGCAGACGACCTTCGCACAGAAAATACCCGTTCTACTGCCGGCAGCGACGTTTCCAAAGGTGAAGCCGGTGCTAGGAGCCGCGCCGGCGGAAGGCTGGCCAAACGTGAAGCCTACAACATTCCACAAATCAACAAACGTCAAATCCATCTCTAAATGCTTTCCCCACCAGTTGAAGTTGCACCGGAAGCCGGAGCGGTGGTCGTAGTGGCGGTAGAGCCGAAGGCGAATCCGGCCGTCGTCCTCGCCGGCTGATTGGAGCCGAATGAGAACGCCATCGCTGCAGGCAACTACCGTATTCCAAACAGCGAGAAAAGGGCAGAAAAGCTCGACTTTCTGGGAACAACCTGTCAGGCGAGGATAAAAGAGCGAAAATTGACAACCAATTGACACATAGGTTCAACTTTGAGATACAGTACCTGTCAGTATGCAGCCGAAACAGTAGATGAATTCACAAGTTGGAGAATCGATTTACTCAGTCGCAATTCGCACGATAATGCTTCGCGAGACAAGTGGAACAACCAGCGGGGGCGGCCAACAACAGTGGACGACGGACGGGTCTCAAAACCAACAGTAGTGCTCTTTTGCCACCCTGTACAACAACCACAATACAAGAAGCGACGCGTGAAGCTACACTACAAGAGAGGCGACTGAGAACCATTCACGAATCACCAGACATCATCAGGTTTGACCCGATTCACAGACCGCTCTTCTCAATCCTGCTGCTGCTGTGCAGCAGGAGGGTTGCCTTCCTCCTCCTTCTGCTTGGCCATCTGCTGCACGGTCTGGAAGAGGGCGGCCGCCTCCCGCACGGTGCTGTGCTCGATGCAGAACGTCTGCAGCTCCACGTTCATCTCCTGTGTGCAATAGGACAGTGAGGGGTGGTGAGAGCAGAGCGCAGTTAGATACAGTGGGCCACTGTATTGCGTATGACCATCAAACGCTTGGGACGACCCCCCCCCCCCCCCCCCCCAAACATGCACTTCGGCAACAATGGAGCGAACACCCACTGCATAAGGTACCCAAAATCCTTCAATAAATGCCCTTCCCACCTTCCACGGGATGCTGTATGGAGGTGGTCAAGAATGGAGCATATTGGAGGGCTTTACGATAAATCGCACCTCAACTCGTTCTTCAACACACAATTCGTCGCAAACTGTCGCAATCTGGTTATTTCGTTGCCAAGTCAACACTTGCATTCTTTCTAAGAACTGACGGAAATCAAATCATCAAAAGTCCCCATTATCCACTCACGGCGACGTCGATGTGGTTGTTCCGGATGAGGGAGGAGAGGAAGACGCAGACCATGCGCACGAAGCGGTGCTGCGACGCCTGACTGCCGCCGACGCCGCTCGCTTCGCCCACGGCGCCCGCGCCCGCGCCTGCGCCCGAGGCAGCGGAGGCGCCGCTGTTGGCGAGCTCGTCGCAGCTGCTGATGCAGCGCGTCACGTACATGTGCAGGAACTCCTGCGGAATGTCCACCACCTGTGTTAGTGTAGAAATACTTGAGTTCAGATTTTGCTCATATTTTCTTCGAATTAGAAAGCATAAATGTTGTGCAGTGGAGTCTCACGGGGACCCACCGAGGTCAGTCGATTCACTACTTCCATCCCATGGACGGACACGTCCATTCCCACCAGCACGTCGAAGTACCTGAATGAAGATCACATTGCAGTGGAGCGGTGGTACACGCAACTGTGCACAATTATAGAGACGGCGCACTCACGAAGTGACTTCGCCGCCAAAGTGCGAGATCAGAATGAGCAGCACCTGGACGGCCACCATTGGGTTCTGCTCGATCAACTGGGGCAGCTGCAAGGTAATTCATTGAGCTAACCGCAAAGATCGCACATTTTTCAGGGTGGATTAGAACTGGCACCCCCCCCCCCTCCCAACCAATTTGAACCAGAACGGACGACTGTGGGACGGGGAGGTAGGGAAGGAGGGAAGGAGGGAGTGAGGGGAGGGGGGAGGGGAGTGTATGGGAGGGGAGGGGGAGGAGGAGGGGAGGGGAGGGGATGGAGGGATGGAGAGAGGACCGCCCAAAACCCATCCCACCTTCTCCGGCGTCACCGGTGCCTTCTTGACGAGCTCCGGGGCGCTCTCCGCCGTGCTCAGGGTCTTGATCAGGCGGTTGGACTCGGCCGGCAGCAGCGGGTCGCTCAGGGCCTTGTGGAGCAGTTGGAGAGACTCGCGCTTCCTCTCCTCCTCCGAGGAGGCGCTGGAGGAGGAGGACGAGGAGGTGGTGTCATCCCCCGTCTCCCCGCCGCCACCCGCTGTGACGCTGGAGGAGGAGACGGAGCCGGTGGACGACTTCTCGGGGGAGACGGTGGCGTCCCGACCCTCGCTGGTAGAGGGCGCAGTCGTCTCAGACTGCTGCAACGTGGCGACAGTGGATCCAACGTTGAAAATTGGGCCATTCTAACAGTTTGAGTAACAATGTATAGCGTCTTTTGCGCAAATCGTGGCAATCTACTCTAAAAGGAGACAGCGCACATCTGTCGTGGCAGTAGTGAAGCTTGTGGACGACTCGGTCTGACTGAGGTCTGTCGCCTTCAACATCTCAGTCTCCCATCTTGGCAGGAAGTCGGCCAGACGACTGGGGTGAATGAAGCAGTACTACAATTGAAAGATACCTACTTGCGACTGACAATTGTAACCTCTAAACCACAAAATTCCTACAAAAAACTCGCCTCATCCTCTCCGTAGTGTATGGGCGGAGCCAATCGCAAGAAATTCGGCTGGAAGGTCTGAAAGGCTGGGGCGCTCTTCCCGACTAACAGCTCTTCCAGAGACTTCAGCGCCGCTTGCTGCTCCGAATGGGCGCTGCAACATGGGGAGGGGATACGGTAGCCGAGACCCAATGACTCCAATGGCGTTTGGAAAACTTGTGCAATTAAACTAGTGAGACCACTGATGAATCACAAAGGTGCGTTGTTCTAGCAAGAAGAGGGAAGCCTACTGTAAGCGCAAGGCAAAGTAGCACACAGTGTGTGCATTCACTACATAAATCCCCAGACCACGAAACAAGACCCAAAGAAAAAGCAACTCACGGATCTCTAAGCGCCGTCCTGTCGGGACATCTGAAGAGATTCGGAACCGCCTTGTTGTTGTAGCCCACGAATCTGGCCTGGCTGTCGCGCACGACTTGCTCAAGGTGGCTCGTGTCTATACTCTGAAATGAAATTCCAATAAAAATGCAAAAGAGTTATCAAAATTTCATAAAAATAGAGTATACCCAACCGGCACGGCCTGGACGTCCAGGGTGGCAATCTCCAGCGAAGTTTTAGTCGCCAGCTGAAAATTTATACCTTAAATTTCCACAACTTTCGAAAAATTCGTGCAATTTTATCGACCTCTCGTTGAGACGACCCGTTCAGAATCTGGGAAAGGAAGTAGCGTTCTGCCAGCGTCAACTCCGGCAGACCCCCCACCACCTCGTCAGAAGGGGTCCGCTCTTCGGGCTTTTGGTTCTGCAATATTTCACTACATGTCGACGCGTCCAGAGTTACCGTAATCCATGGGAATCCATGGAAGTACATACAGGGTGGCCGTAAGTGGAATCTACAAGAGTAGAATTTGCAGAGGATCACCCCGAAACGCCTTACATTCCTATATCGCCTTTCCAAACCTCTATCACAAGCAAAGCAGCATGGGGGCGTGGGGAGTGGCGTTTTCTTCCCACCCTGTACCAAACCACCTTTCTCTCCCTCACCAGAAGTCGCAGCAACACCACCAGAAAGGCGTTCTCTTGCAAGGGGGCGTCCTTCCCGTAAAGCTGACTCAGCAGGTAGAGCACCAGCACGCGCTGACCCACTTTCGGTAACAAATCCCTCTCCTGCAGCAGTGTGAGCAGCGCCAATCCCACCTGGAATGAGTGAAATAGTGGAAAACATAACCAGGCAAGTCGTCCGGGGGACGCAGTATACTCCACAAATTTGAACTCCTACGCACGGTGACTCCTCGTCTGTTGTGGCCTCCTGGCACTCCCAATCGCAAAAGTAATGCCAAATTCGTGATCTACATCCCAAAATACCCCAGAATCGACATACAACACCCCTAACTTCCTATGGACCCCAGGAACCGAAATTCTGCACTTGGGGTACGGTAGCATGCAAATTCATCGTTGGTACATTCAAACATCATCCAAACGCTAAACGGATGCCAAATTCGTAATCAGCGCCCCCGAAAACCCCGAAATCGAGTATAATATCGCGAAAGTCGACCCGACACCCAATATTCAAATGGACGCGGCAGGGTTACTGTAGCTCTGCGAATTTGTCAAAAACACTTTGCTGGACCAGATTTCAACGTAGAATCGTTTAAAACCACTTTTGGAACGATCCGGCAGCGCATTCGAGCGCTATAGACGCCGAAATGCGAAAATCGCAATTTTCTACCCCGGAGTCAAAAAAGTCGCAGTGTAAGAAAGTTTTTTGTGTTTAGCCCGATTTTCTCCGTTCATGGCTCATTCGATAGAGGACATCTGGGAAGGAGCACCAAGAGTGGTCTCGCCGCTCTAGCTGCTACCTAGCTCGCACAGCAGCCCGTCAAAGTCGACCCGGGGCCAAAATTCGCGAATTTTTCAAATTTGGCGCCAAAATGGGTCCCGCAGCGATCCAATTCTTTTTTTCCGTGTTCGGCACTATCGAGTACTACAACATATCAAAAGATAGTATATACTATTATATGCAACTTTTTCGAGTTCTACCTTGCCCAACCCAATTTTCAGTACTTTGAAAATTTAAATTTTTGAATTTCCCGCCAACGGGGTTCCGGAGCGTGACCCCGTTTGGCGTCCACCCTGCCCACTTACTAGGCCTACGCAACGCAAAAGACCGTTTGCAAATCGGCCGCTTCACGCGCGAACCCCATCCGATCCAAATTACTGCGTTTCGCGCACAAACGCTATATACTCCACACTTTTTTGTGGAGTATAAAAAATTTCTTACGAAATTCCATCTGAACTGAACCTTCAGTGGGCTAAGATGGCCGAAATCTCGCTTCAGGACACTCTGTAGCTGGGACAGCGGCACCTCCTCTTGTTGCACGAGTCTACAAAATGAGACAACTGCGCTAATAAAGCAATCATTATAAGACAAGCTTACAGGTCTCACTCACGCGTTCAACGCGTAGACATCCTTCAGCGTCAGGCTGCCCATAGTTGTCAGGCTCTGACAGTATCACTGAGACTTCTCTGACACTGTAGCGTCACTCGACAGAAGTAACTGAAGATTACGGCACTTCAAATCGGAACTGACATCACAGAGCTTGATTTGGACAGTTTATTCCAGATATGCGCAGCAATACCATGCCAATGTATTACACTTCCTTTCAGGCAGCCATAACAGGAACCAGCCGCCATGAGTAAAGGGAAGGCCAAACGGAACAGAGTTAGAAATTGTACTGGACAGAAAACGAGAACCGTACACTGAAACGCACAATATTTCAGGCACTTCTATCGTCGCATAGTCAGAAGGAAGGCGCTTTCCACAGCACGGAGACACATCACAGGCGTCAAAATGCTCAACCTCCACTGAACCCAAAACCTCATTAGTTACACTTGGTTCTTGCTTGGCCCATTGGAATTGGACACAATAAATAGTTCAATACAAACTTGCGATCTTCCACAAGAGGATACCCCTTACCGCGATTACGGTAGCTAAAGCTTGTGGCACGACCCAATTACGGCCCACTTCGCTGCCTCCTTCGTACCAAGACCATTCCACAGCTACAGTAACCCCGCAGCTGTCTGTTCATCAGTCTCCACTGATAGAGAATTCTTTTCGCGTGTGTTTGTCACTCCCCCACGTCCAAATCCCCGTCGCCGCCGCCGAAGGAAGCGAGAAATAGGAAGGCGAGCGCGAGTACACCCGTACCCAAAAGATCGCCCAAGGCGGTCAGATAGGGAATAGCGCTGTTGTCGGGGTCGACGCCCACAGACCACATCTTGCGCACCATCCACTGGCAGACGAACAGCAGGATGAACACCTGATGATGGAAAATGGAAGAATTAAATGGGCGCGCAGGCGGCGTTTTTCGGCTGCGGCGCTAAAATTGCAAAATTGCGGCGCTGAGAATAGCAATTTCCGCACGTGGCGCTGTGAAATTGCGAACGCTTCGCTTTCGCTGTAGAAAACAGTTGAATATTCCCGTGTGGCACCAATTTTGGAGTTAATTTTAGGCAAACTCGGGATTCAGACGGTAAATAGCTCAATTTGCTCGCCCCTATCGGTGCTCACTGCAGCAGCCGTTGCAGATGCTTGGGCCACGACTGTTTTAATCAGGATTCTGACCACACACCTGCAAAAGAGCCGCAGCCAAGTAGACGAGCGTGAATCTGGCCGAGATAGTGGTGTGTCCAGCCTCGAGCACGTGTATCAGGTAGTTGAACACCAGATGACCCGGTACCACCATGGCCAGCAGTACAAGGGCGGCGCGCGACTCCACCGCTGCAACGAAATAGAAGTGTTGAAAAGAGCCTGAACACCGAGTAGTCGCACAGTCCACGAAAACATTACAGAATCAACCCATGAAACGCATCCAGCAGCAACAGCTATTGTGTTGATGGTATCATGCAAATCAACCGACGTTGGTGTCTCCCACTGGTAGTGTTCACATCTCACGACTCACAGTCGCGACAGAAGGCGACTTGGGGCTGCAAATAGTGGTGGGCGGGATGGCCCAGAAGTTTGCCCAACTTGCAGTAGCGATGCAGCGAGGTGCTGATGCGGCTGGCCTGCACGGCCACCAGATTGCCTCCCACGCCTGTGAAGGGTATACGGTATCTTGCGCTGATTTGTGTGCCGGCTGGAATTCAATCAATAATTAGGAGGGCAGCGTGATCGCATGGGTTCACAAAATACAACTCTCACACGCCAAGCCCTTCCATGTTGCCACAGTAACCCAGCGCACCAATAGCGACTTCAGTGTTGAGATTTGATTTTGAGAATAATAAGCATAGAATCAGAAGTTAGAACAAGAAAAGAAGCCGAAAAAAAGCAAGAAGTATGAAGGTAGAAATCCGGCTGAACTGCTGCAGCTGCAGAAGTAGAAGGCGGATCGACAAAGAGAAGAAGACGGCGACGGAATCGATCGGACAGACGTCGACCTCGTCTCCACAGACCAAGTCTGCCCTTTGCTACATACTTGATACGCTTTCCTCCAAGTGCGGAGAAGTAACAAGTATCCGGTGTCGTTTCAGGAGGAGCGGCCGCCGGCTACGTCGCGACGGATCTTCCAAAAGCGACGACGACGACGAAATCGTCAGCCGATCCCGAGGAGAGAGGGCGTCAAGAAGCGAGTGAGAGGAGCGAGTTCTTTGAAGTGAGGTGATAAGCAGAGTGTTGGGACGTTTCAGCGGCTTCTGCTCGAGTGGTAGCGGCAGCAGCAGCAAAGGGACGCTGCGGTCGGTGGAGTCCATTCCCTCTGTCATGGAGCGGCAGACGACGACGACACACTCTGACGACGACGACAGCACAGACACAGTGGTAACACATTACAAGACCTTTTGTTATTACGGCCTGTTTGTGCTGAAAGTAACAGCCGATCACGAACGAGCCTACAAAGGTTCGATTGTTCGTTCAGGCGGCCTCCCTCTGTCAGGGCTGGCGTCTGCCGGGTCCCCTGGCGAATGTCGAGTATCCACCCGAACACTGGAACTTCCACCTGACACGACCCGCCCTCTACTATGACGACGACGACGACCTCAGCAGTCGAGGAGAGGAAGAATTCACCCGCGACGACGACTACGACGACGATTGACTGTGATCTGTGACGACGACGACGATCGCTCCCGCCATGTGACACGCACGTGCGAGAGCGAACTGAGAAAGCTAGACTGGATGAGCACACGTTGCGTGACAGAGAAAGACTCACCATTGATCACGGGCTGAAAGACGGCGATCCCATGGAAGCGACGGACGGCGAACTTGAGTATGAATCCACCGGCGCTGAACGAGAGCAATGTCAAACCTCAAGCGCGTCACACGAATGGCCGCGTCAGTACAGCATATAGCGACAAACGTGACTTGCACTCGTTACATATGTCACACTTCACAAGTGTAACTCGACAATACCTTCAAATGCGGCTCTGTGGCTGTGCCGACGCGCGTCTGTTTAATCATACCAGTCTACTCACCTGCTGATGAGCATTGCGAAGAGGACGGGCGCCCAGCCGTTCTTGAGCACTTCAAGGGTCACTTTCTCTCTGGAGGCCAGATAGGCGAAGGCCGGTGCGCCCAACAGAAACGCCAGAGATATGAGTCCGTTCAACAGATAGCCGTCGCCGGTGATACGGAAGCGCAGGAAGAGTGTGCCGAAGGTTGCTAGCACTGTGAGGGTGGTCAGGTCGCCCAGGCTGCAAACAGACACAAAGTGTTGCGCGCGTCGGTAAAGGACGCGGCGAGAACACGGATGGAACCACGCCCCTGTCCTGTGCTGTCACACTAAGGCAACTGGGGACGCCGCGCAATTTTGGAACGTCTTCGAGTTATTTTGATTGCTTTTCCATCAAGTTTAGGTTCAGAATGTGCTTTTCGGAACCCTTTTCTAGAACTCAGTTCTAGTCTTCTAGAAAGTCGATTCTAGACCTCGAGAGATTCCACCCCCAAAACTGGGCAGAGCCTGGACCCAAAGGCTGCCGACCACAATCCCACCTTATGCCAGAATCCTACCGTATACCTGGCGGCAATGGGCGTGGCCACGTTGTCGGGATTGACCTTGTAGTGTCTAGAGAGGACGACCACACCCACCATGATGAGACTGAGCACGAACGAGGCTAGGGAAGCCGTCGTCAGACTGCTCGCTGACAACACGAGCGCGTGACGCCAGTCGACCTGCAAAGAATCAGAAAGCACCCAGTTGTAATAAAATAATACTCCAAGTAAGACCCCCCCCCCCCCCCCCCCCTTCCGCTGTGTTGGGAGTAGGAACGGGGGGTGTTGGTTTTGAGGGGATGAATTTGCGTATTTAGAGTATTTCGTAGTATATTCTTCATGTTCAATTATTTCCACTTCCAGTTCCAGCGTATTGTAACGAATGCACCCACCGTCCCCTTGGGAACCCAGGGCGAGGGGTGGGAGGGAAGGGAGGGCGCCTGCGCTGGCAAGGGGGGGGGGCGCCTGCGCTGGACAGCGCCAGGTTGGCCACCCCCGCGCTCGCTGCTCCGCGTGTCCGCGGTCGCCGGTTGGGTGTTCGCCCCGCGCTCGCTGCTCCGCTGTCCCTGCGGCCGGTTGCCCGCGTTTGGCTGTTAATGTTCAAATGTTTACTCGCACGCCACGCAACATTTACCAAAGTGGAGAGGCGCGAGGCGAGGGTCATCTCGAGATTGCCCTTGAGTCCCAGCAAGGCCGGCACAAGAATGAAGATCTCTGGGACTTCGGTGAAGACCTTCCAGTGTTGGACGGTGTCCAACACTAAATCCAGCCCCCACCATGCCGGCGCCGGCCACCAGGAATGGGAAGACCACCTGCGCAGAGAATGGAGAGAAGAATAATTTCTTCAACCTTTCGAAGACGGAAGCAGCGAATATCGACTGCAAAGTGAAATTAGGCCTGTGATTGTGAACTGTGACTGGCTGCTCGCGTCTTATCTCCAGCATACCACCCCCATAGGTGCAGGCCACCCGGAGGCCGGGGGGGGGTTTTTTTAACGTTATGTTTACCACCGGAACATTTTGCGCACCTTGATAATCGATTTGGCGGATTATGTCGATTTTGCGATCCGCTCGGCCGATCGGGCTGAAATTTGGACAGGAGTTCGGACTCGAGATGCCGATCACATATCAGGAAGAGAAAATTCAAAAATTCCTTCGCGTTCGCGAGATTGAGCGATTTTGACGATTTTCGGCAACTTTGACATTGCGCTGCAGTCGAACGCGACGTCGTGCAAGGGTGGTATGCTGGAGATAAGACGCGAGCAGCCAGTCACAGGTCACAATCACAGGCCTATTTTCACTTTGCAGTCGATATTAGCTGCTTCCGTCTTCGAAAGGTTGAAGAAATTATTCTTCTCTCCATTCTCTGCACGCACAGGTAGTCTTCCCATTCCTGGTGGCCGGCGCCGGCATGGTGGGGGCTGGATTAGTGTTGGACACCGTCCAACACTGGAAGGTCTTCACCGAAGTCCCAGAGATCTTCATTCTTGTGCCGGCCTTGCTGGGACTCAAGGGCAATCTCGAGATGACCCTCGCCTCGCGCCTCTCCACTTTGGTATGTTGCGTGGCGTGCAGAATTCGTGCGAAATTTGCGTGAAACTATTTGAAACTGTAACTGTTTGATGCCAAACACAGGCGAATCTCGGCCGCATGGACACGCGTGAGCAGCTGAGTCGCGTGGTGGTGGCCAACCTGGCGCTGATCCAGGCGCAGGCGGTGGTCGTCGCTTTCTGCGCTTCCCTCTTTGCCATCGCCCTCGCCTGGGTTCCCAAGGGGACGGTGGGTGCATTCGTTACAATACGCTGGAACTGGAAGTGGAAATAATTGAACATGAAGAATATACTACGAAATACTCTAAATACGCCAATTAGTCCCCTGAGTTCCTACTCCCAACACAGCGGAAGGGGGGGGGGGGGGGGGGGGGGGGTCTTATTGGAGTATTATTTTATTACAACTGGGTGCTTTCTGATTCTTTGCAGGTCGACTGGCGTCACGCGCTCGTGTTGTCAGCGAGCAGTCTGACGACGGCTTCCCTAGCCTCGTTCGTGCTCAGTCTCATCATGGTGGGTGTGGTCGTCCTCTCTAGACACTACAAGGTCAATCCCGACAACGTGGCCACGCCCATTGCCGCCAGGTATACGGTAGGATTCTGGCATAAGGTGGGATTGTGGTCGGCAGCCTTTGGGTCCAGGCTCTGCCCAGTTTTGGGGGTGGAATCTCTCGAGGTCTAGAATCGACTTTCTAGAAGACTAGAACTGAGTTCTAGAAAAGGGTTCCGAAAAGCACATTCTGAACCTAAACTTGATGGAAAAGCAATCAAAATAACTCGAAGACGTTCCAAAATTGCGCGGCGTCCCCAGTTGCCTTAGTGTGACAGCACAGGACAGGGGCGTGGTTCCATCCGTGTTCTCGCCGCGTCCTTTACCGACGCGCGCAACACTTTGTGTCTGTTTGCAGCCTGGGCGACCTGACCACCCTCACAGTGCTAGCAACCTTCGGCACACTCTTCCTGCGCTTCCGTATCACCGGCGACGGCTATCTGTTGAACGGACTCATATCTCTGGCGTTTCTGTTGGGCGCACCGGCCTTCGCCTATCTGGCCTCCAGAGAGAAAGTGACCCTTGAAGTGCTCAAGAACGGCTGGGCGCCCGTCCTCTTCGCAATGCTCATCAGCAGGTGAGTAGACTGGTATGATTAAACAGACGCGCGTCGGCACAGCCACAGAGCCGCATTTGAAGGTATTGTCGAGTTACACTTGTGAAGTGTGACATATGTAACGAGTGCAAGTCGCGTTTGTCGCTATATGCTGTACTGACGCGGCCATTCGTGTGACGCGCTTGAGGTTTGACATTGCTCTCGTTCAGCGCCGGTGGATTCATACTCAAGTTCGCCGTCCGTCGCTTCCATGGGATCGCCGTCTTTCAGCCCGTGATCAATGGTGAGTCTTTCTCTGTCACGCAACGTGTGCTCATCCAGTCTAGCTTTCTCAGTTCGCTCTCGCACGTGCGTGTCACATGGCGGGAGCGATCGTCGTCGTCGTCACAGATCACAGTCAATCGTCGTCGTAGTCGTCGTCGCGGGTGAATTCTTCCTCTCCTCGACTGCTGAGGTCGTCGTCGTCGTCATAGTAGAGGGCGGGTCGTGTCAGGTGGAAGTTCCAGTGTTCGGGCGGGTACTCGACATTCGCCAGGGGACCCGGCAGACGCCAGCCCTGACAGAGGGAGGCCGCCTGAACGAACAATCGAACCTTTGTAGGCTCGTTCGTGATCGGCTGTTACTTTCAGCACAAACAGGCCGTAATAACAAAAGGTCTTGTAATGTGTTACCACTGTGTCTGTGCTGTCGTCGTCGTCAGAGTGTGTCGTCGTCGGCTGCTGCTCCATGACAGAGGGAATGGACTCCACCGACCGCAGCGTCCCTTTGCTGCTGCTGCCGCTACCACTCGAGCAGAAGCCGCTGAAACGTCCCAACACTCTGCTTATCACCTCACTTCAAAGAACTCGCTCCTCTCACTCGCTTCTTGACGCCCTCTCTCCTCGGGATCGGCTGACGATTTCGTCGTCGTCGTCGCTTTTGGAAGATCCGTCGCGACGTAGCCGGCGGCCGCTCCTCCTGAAACGACACCGGATACTTGTTACTTCTCCGCACTTGGAGGAAAGCGTATCAAGTATGTAGCAAAGGGCAGACTTGGTCTGTGGAGACGAGGTCGACGTCTGTCCGATCGATTCCGTCGCCGTCTTCTTCTCTTTGTCGATCCGCCTTCTACTTCTGCAGCTGCAGCAGTTCAGCCGGATTTCTACCTTCATACTTCTTGCTTTTTTTCGGCTTCTTTTCTTGTTCTAACTTCTGATTCTATGCTTATTATTCTCAAAATCAAATCTCAACACTGAAGTCGCTATTGGTGCGCTGGGTTACTGTGGCAACATGGAAGGGCTTGGCGTGTGAGAGTTGTATTTTGTGAACCCATGCGATCACGCTGCCCTCCTAATTATTGATTGAATTCCAGCTCGGCACACAAATCAGCGCATGGTATACGTACGTATACCCTTCACAGGCGTGGGAGGCAATCTGGTGGCCGTGCAGGCCAGCCGCATCAGCACCTCGCTGCATCGCTACTGCAAGTTGGGCAAACTTCTGGGCCATCCCGCGCATCACTATTTGCAGCCCCAAGTCGCCTTCTGTCGCGACTGTGAGTCGAGAGATGTGAACACACTTTAGCAGTGGGAGACATCAACTTCGGTTGATTTGCATGATACCATCAACACAATAGCTGTTGCTGCTGGATACGTTTCATGGGTTGATTCTGTAATGTTTTCGTGGACTGTGCGACTACTCGGTGTTCAGGCTCTTTTCAACACTTCTATTTCGTTGCAGCGGTGGAGTCGCGCGCCGCCCTTGTACTGCTGGCCATGGTGGTACCGGGTCATCTGGTGTTCAACTACCTGATACACGTGCTCGAGGCTGGACACACCACTATCTCGGCCAGATTCACGCTCGTCTACTTGGCTGCGGCTCTTTTGCAGGTGTGTGGTCAGAATCCTGATTGAAACAGTCGTGGCCCAAGCATCTGCAACGGCTGCTGCAGTGAGCACCGATAGGGGCGAGCAAATTGAGCTATTTACCGTCTGAATCCCGAGTTTGCCTAAAATTAACTCCAAAATTGGTGCCACACGGGAATATTCAACTGTTTTCTACAGCGAAAGCGAAGCGTTCGCAATTTCACAGCGCCACGTGCGGAAATTGCTATTCTCAGCGCCGCAATTTTGCAATTTTAGCGCCGCAGCCGAAAAATGTCACCTATGCGCTCAATCAATTCATCCTTTTTTGGCAGGTGTTTATCCTGCTCTTCGTCTGCCAGTGGATGGTGCGCAAGATGTGGTCTGTGGGCGTCGACCCCGACAACAGTGCCATTCCCTACCTGACCGCCTTGGGCGACCTTTTGGGTACAGGCGTACTCGCACTGGCCTTTCTATTTCTCGCTTCCTTCGGCGGCGGCGACGGGGATTTGGACGTGGGGGAGTGACAAACCACGCGGAAAGAATTCTCTATCAGTGGAGACTGATGAACAGACCGCTGCGGGGTTACTGTAGCTGTGGAATGGTCTTGGTACGAAGGAGGCAGCGAAGTGGTCCGTAATTGGGTCGTGCCACAAGCTTTAGCTACCGTAATCGCGGTAAGGGGTATCCTCTTGTGGAAGATCGCAAGTTTGTATTGAACTATTTATTGTCTCCAATTCCAATGGGCCAAACAAGAACCAAGTGTAACTAATGAGGTTTTGGGTTCAGTGGAGGTTGAGCATTTTGACGCCTGTGATGTGTCTCCGTGCTGTGGAAAGCGCCTTCCTTCTGACTATGCGACAACAGAAGTGCCTGAAATATTGTGCGTTTTGGTGTACGGTACTGGTTTTCGTGTCAAGTACAATGCCTAACTCTGTTTTGTTCGGCCTTCCCTGTACTCATGGCGGCTGGTTCCTGTTCTGTCTGTCTAAGAGAACTAAGTGCTTTGTTCTTGCTGCGCAAATCTGGAATAAACTGTCCAAATCAAGCTCTGTGATTCCAGTTCCGATTTGAAGTACAGTAGTCTAACGGTTACCTTACAACCGAGTAATGCCACAATGTCAGAAGTCTCATAAAATAGAGCCAAAGCCTGGCAACTATGGGCAGCCTGACGCTGAAGGATGTCTACGCGTTGAACGCGTGAGTGAGACCTGCAAGCTTGTCTTATAATGATTGCTTTAGTAGCGCAGTTGTCTCATTTTGTAGACTCGTGCAACAAGAGGAGGTGCCGCTGTCCCAGCTACAGAGTGTCCTGAAGCGAGATTTCGGCCATCTTAGCCCACTGAAGGTTCAGTTCAGATGGAATTTTGTAAGAAATTTTTTTGTGTTTTCCACTATTTCACTCATTCCAGGTGGGATTGGCGCTGCTCACACTGCTGCAGGAGAGGGATTTGTTACCGAAAGTGGGTCAGCGCGTGCTGGTGCTCTTCCTGCTGAGTCAGCTCTACGGCAAGGACGCCCCCTTGCAAGAGAACGCCTTTCTGGTGGTCTTGCTGCGACTTCTGGTGAGTGACATAGAAGCGGATTCATACAGGATGGGAAAGGGAACTTGGAGCCCTCACACCCTTAAAAAAATTCTTCCCCCCCCCCCACCCCAAAGAGCGCCCGAAGAGAACCAGGATACGGTTGAATCTAGGCCTAAATGGTTTGAGTTTGGAGGAGGTGGGGGTTGGCGGTCGCCTGTGTAGGCAATGAATGATTACATTCATTGCTAAGGCGTTTCGCATGCCGCTGTCGCTTATATCTTGTCTCGTGTGTGTGCTCATCGAGATCCACCAATGACCATCGTAAACTTCAAAGCCCATCTATAAAGCTTCTACAATAGTAAACAAGAAGAACAACCGGCCGCGGCGACCACGCGCTGCCTACACCTGAGCCGATTCCGTGATTTTGTGCCCATCTGGTCACCCCCCCCCCCCCCAATTGATTCCCGTGGATTACGGTACGGTAGCTCGACTCGCAGGCTTAAATACTGTGTAATGTTCCAGAACCAAAAGCCCGAAGAGCGAACTCCCTCTGACGAGGTGGTGGGTGGTCTGCCGGAGTTGACGCTGGCAGAACGCTACTTCCTTTCCCAGATTCTGAACGGGTCGTCTCAACGAGAGGTCGATAGAAATTGCTTACAGTTTTTTGGATTTGTGGAAATTTGCGTCGAAAACGTTTAGCTGGCGAGTAAAACTTCGCTGGAGATCGCCACCCTGGACGTCCAGGCCGTGCCGGTTGGGTATACTCTATTTTTATGAAATTTTGATAACTCTTTTGCATTTTTATTGGAATTTCGTTTTAGAGTATAGACACGAGCCACCTTGAGCAAGTCGTGCGCGACAGCCAGGCCAGATTCGTGGGCTACAACAACAAGGCAGTTCCGAATCTCTTCAGATGTCCGGACAGGACGGCGCTTAGAGACCCGTGGGTTTTGTTTCGTTGTCTGGGATTTTGTGCTGCAATGCACACACTGTAGGCTACTTTGCCTTGCGCTTATAGTAGGGTTCCCTCTTCTCGCTAGAACAACGCACCTTTGTGATTCATCAGTGGTCTCACTAGTTTAATTGCACAAGTTTTCCAAACGGCATGGGGAGCATTGGGTATCGGCTACCGTATCCCCTCCCCATGTTGCAGCGCCCACTCGGAGCAGCAGGCGGCGCTGAAGTCTCTGGAAGAGCTGTTAGTCGGGAAGAGCGCCCCAGCCTTTCAGACTTTCCAGCCGAATTTCTTGCGATTGGCTCCGCCCATACACTACGGGGAGGACGAGGCGAGTTTTTGCAGGAACTTTGTGATCTAGAGATTTTACGATTACAAGTAGGTATGTTCGAATTTCAGTACTGCTTCATTCACCCCAGTCGTCTGGCCGACTTCCTGCCTAGATGGGAGACGGAGATGCTGAAGGCGACCGACCTCAGTCAGACAGAGTCGACAAGCTTCACTACTGCCACGACAGATGTGCGCTGTCTCCTTCTA
>JASAMZ010001072.1:0-13435 GCA_030248115.1 Linhomoeus sp. GSCO2_2 | reverse complement strand
AAATGACCTAAAATTTTGCTAAAAAACTACCAAAAAATAAGAAAATTTTGCAAAAATAGGCCAAAAAATGCCAAAAATCGCTTAATTTTGGTCAAAAATGTCCAAAATATAGCGCCGCAGGCGAAAATTTTTTGCTATTTTCAAGCGCCACAAGCAAAGTTTTTGCCATTTTAAGCGCCGCAGGCGAAAATTTTTTGAAGTTCTAGGGGGGGGGGGGGCTTTTTGGGGAAGGCGGGGAGGGGGGTACCTGGGGGGGGGGGGTATGGGGGGGGGGTACACTTTCGGCTAGGGGGGGGGGGGGGGGGGCTTACCCCCCCCCCCCCCATACCCCCCCCCCCCCGGTTACACGTATGGGCAGCAGCGCTTATTAACTCCGCCCCTCAAGAGCGCCAAAATTCCCGTTGTTATCATATTTTAGTGTACATTTGCATAGATTTTGGACTGAAACTGCTAAGCTTTTGATCAAAATACCTACCATTAGTCGTTGTACTATCATAGATAGTCATACTGTATCTTCTGTCAGTATAGTGCTAGCAGTACTGGTACTTGCTTATTGGAGGAGGTTGGAGGAGGGGGGGGGGGGGGCGCCTATTGGAGAATTTACGGTACCAGGTAAGTTGCTCAAGCAAAAAAACGTTCCACCCACAGTGAAAGTACAGCGTGCGAACGACTCCTAACTGTTTCACGTCCGAGGAATATGGTATAGAGTATAGACATGTACATTGTGTTTTCCTAGTTGGGACTGAAGCAGTCGTAGGTGCCCAGTCGGTTCAGGCAGACTTCCCCGACGCCACAGGGGGTCCCGGGGTCGCACTCGTTGATGTCTGAAGTCATAAAGGGATATTTTGCTATGTTGCTACTGAATTTTGTTGGGTCTTAAGTTGCTGAGTTGCGTGCGGTCGAGTTTTCGACCATTAACCGCAGTTTTACCGCTACCAAGCGCATAATGATAATCTTGCGCACTCTTTCCGAAATGGAGCGCTACGGAGATCACCCGCCAAAAGTGCGTGATGTAGTCGTAACATTCGCTTGGATCTCTGCTGTATCCCTACCAGTGTTGGATCCAGGATTTTGGAATGGGGGGGGGGGGGGGGGGAATTTTTGAGGCCACAGGGGGGGGGGGGGACCAAGACGCTATAAAAGTACATAAAAAAATTTGCGCCGCAGGCAAAAAATTGTTCCGGTTTTAGCGTTTTCTGCTACAAAATTGCCTGAAATAGCGCCGCAGGCAAAAATTTTGCCGATTTTGGCCTTTTTAGGTTACAAATTGCTATAAAATAGCGCCGTAAGCGAAAATTTTTTGCTCTGAACATGCTAACGCGCAAAATTTTTTCTTGGGAGGGGGGTATGGGGGGGGGGGTATTTGGCCGAATGGGGGGGGGCGGTCGCACAACGCCCCCCCCCCCGGGATCCGCTACTGATCCCTACCATCGGCGCATCCAGTGCCAGTGTAGCCATCGGCACAGGTGCAGCTGTAGCCTCCATCCGAGTTGGTGCAAGTACCCCCATTCAAGCAGGCCACAAAATTGCCATTGACGCACTCGTTGAAGTCTGAAGTCCGAATACGGGAGATTGGCTTTAACTCGGCACAGCAGTACTGGGCAAAGAAGCGGCTCAAACTAGTTTCGGTTTCAGTTTCAGTTACAATCAGTTCACTGAAACTGCGTCGAAACTGGCGCGGACGTCACAACTGAAACTGAAACTCGCAGTTTAGTTTCAGTTATGTAAGGTTGAGATTTTGCAAAATCTAAGCGAATTTTTATCAAATATTGGCCAAATATTACGACTGCCGTGGACGCTTTGCTCATGTCATTATCGTGGGTGCCATTCGTCTAAAACACTAAATGAACTATCGAAAGTTCAAAATTGATATTCAATCCGCAAGATATCAACACTCAAGCATAGAATTGAACAATTCATGGCGACATTCTAGACCTTCAATAGCTGAAACTCAGTTTCAGTAAACCAAAATGAGTTTCTATTGGTCACCCTGCGGCCTGCACTCACGCCGTTTCGCGAATTGCATTTCTGGCTACATGGATCGACTCTTGCAACAGAACGCCACGTATTGTAGGTACATGTACTACAGTGCGGCAACGGAAAATAGAGAAACAAATGGTGTTGGATCCCGTAAAGAAATGTTTCAGCACAAGTCTCAACTCTCAATGACCAAGAGCCCATAATATTTTTTCTGGTTTTGGCGCCCAAACCCAACCGTCACACTGTCCCACCAGTACTGATGGATGCGTATACGCATACGCAATATTAACTTTGCGTATACGCATAGATTTTTGGTTGCGTATACACATACGCATACGCATACGCAAAATTTTCAACGTACGCATACGAATACATACGCAAACTTTTTGCTATGCGTACTACGCAATACGCATACGCAAATGAGTTTGCTTGCGTATACGCATACGCATACGCAAATGGAATTTCCGATATTGGCCATCAGTACCCACCAGTCTCGCAGTTGGTCCCAGCGAAAAGTGCGTATCGTCCAAAGATGCTCTTGGCTGTGGGGCAATCGCATCGGTAGCCGCCGTCTAGGTTGACGCAGGCGCCTCCGTTCAGGCAGGGGCTCGTGGGGTTACACTCGTCCACGTCTGCAGAAGAAAGGCCTTTGGAAGGTGGTACGGTGGAACGACTCACTGTGTAGGATGGGTAAACTGTGTGCCAGTCATCTACTGATGAGGTCGCGCTGGCACTTCGTAGCTGAGTCTAACTCTAGCGACCGAAACTCAGCTAACGCTTGTCGTCTGTGATACAACCGGCTAAGCAGACCTAGTGTCAGTTAGGTACTTTGTTGCGATGCTCTGCTTTGTGTCACGTGTATAGTATTTCAGCGTATGTATGGTGTCACGTATTCTGTCAGTGTGGTTAGTGACTGGCCAGTTCGCTTCTTCGTCTTTCAAAGCCGTAGACTGCACTTACTGAAGTCATTAGCATAAATGAAGGGTACACGGATGAGTCATCTACGGAGTACGGCGTCGAAACGATTTCTCTACAGAGATGCCCATTACATGAAATCCGTGTGAAACTATCGTTCGGGATTTGGGAGTCACCGAATGCAGCATCGTCAGTTGCAATCCACCAATGTGGCCTGATTCGGTCAGTTGCATAGATCAGGTGAGCTGGAAGAATAACTTCTCCATTGAAACGTTCGGTTACATGCATACGCGTAGCCGCCAACCGGGGAAGGGGGGGGGGGGGTATAGGACCCCTCAGGGGGGGGGGGGGGGGGGCTTGGGGCCCCCGGAAGGGGGGTCAAATGACGTAAAAATTTTGCCAAAAAGTACCAAAAAATGAGTAAATTTTGAAAAAATAGACCAAAAAGTGCCAAAAATCGCTTAATTTTGGTCAAAAACGTCCAAAATATAGCGCCGCAGGCGTAATTTTTGCCATTTTTTAGCGCCGCAGGCAAAATTTTTTAAAAATCCTAGGGGGGGGTCGTTTGGGAAGTAGGGGACGGGGGTACCTGGGGGGTATGGGCCATGGGGGGGGGGGGGGGGGAATTACCCCCCCCCCCCCCATGCCCCCCTCCGGGTACACGTATGGTTACACGTACTCTGTGAAACATCAATTCTCAACACAGGGGTATCTATGTCAGCACACATGTATGTACCGTCTCGGCAGTCGGCGCCTGTGTATCCCGCGTGGCAGGTGCAATTGTAGCCGCTGCCGGTGTCCACGCAGGAGCCCCGACTGCCACAGGGGTTGTTGGCGCAGTAGTTGACCTCTGGAATGCACTCAGGGCTTGTACATAGCACTGAAGCCAGTTAAATGGGCACAGCTTCATAAGAAGACCTCGAAACGACAACGAGGTCACTGGCGGGCCCGGGGGGGTGGGGGGGAGGAGGGGCAGGGGGGGGGGGGCAGCCCCACTTACGGCCCGACCTTTAAGAAGAAAATTTCCTATGTTACACACGAATATAAAAATATTCGCCTGTGGCGATATTTTACAAAAGAATTTGGCATTTAAGGACCAAAAAGCGCCAAATTTTCACCTGTGGCGCTCAATTTAAGCAAATTTTAGTATAGGGAAGTTTTAAAACACAAAAATTTACGCCTGCTAAATTTAGGATATCTGACGCTTCGCAAGGTCGAATTTAAGTGATTTTAGGCGTTAAAATGGCCTAAAAATGCGAAATTTTCGCCTGCGGCGCACAACGCAAACGCTGCAATCCAACAACCTATGAACGCACGTGTGTTGCAGTACGTTCCAGCCCATCCCGGCTCGCAGTCGCATGCGAAACTGGCCACGCCGTCCGTGCATTGGCCGTGCGCGCCGCAAGGGTCGCCCGAGCAGTCGTCGATGTCTGCAGTTGGCGGAACAACTGTAGCATTCAAATTCAAATTTCGCGCCATCCGAGTTACCGTACTTTGGTCGCAGAACTCTCCGGTGTAGCCGTGGACGCAGTCGCAGGTCGGCTCAATGTGAGTGGCGTTGACCGGGTAGTTGTTGCACTTGTAGGCGTTTTGGCAGGGATTGCTGCGGCAGGGGAACTTGTCTGAAGAGTGGATGAATTTGTCACACAAAAAAGGGAAGGCGAATACCGAAGAGAGAAACTTGGCAGATCGAGAAGCGCGGTTGAAACGCTCCGCCTGCGATTTGGATGACTACCGTAAACCGCCGAATAGAGGTGCACGTCAAATTTGTGGTGCACGTCCAAATGGTATTGCGTGGTAGAGCAAGGTTGAATTCATAGTGGTGCACGGCCAAATAATGGTGCAGGCACTACTATTTAGAGCCAGTTCTACCCCTTACACAGGAAATTTTATGCAATCAAGCTACATTATGCTAGGTGAAACTGCTCTGTGCACATAATGGACACGTTATGCCTTTATAATTCATATCCTATTGAAATAGTGCGTAATATAAACTCTGATAGGCTTATCAGTGCATATTCTGGGGTTCTAAACCTGGCTAACAACATGTTGAATTCATAGTGGTGCTCGTCCAAATTATGGTGCGCGTCCAAATAGTGGTGCATGGTAGAGCAAGGTTGAATTAATAGTGGTGCGCGCACCACTATTCGGCAGTTTACGGTAAGTGGCACGACTCACCGACTTCGCAGAGGGGACCCGTCCACTCCTGGCCGCACTCGCACTCGTGGTAGCCGTGCTGAACTGTGCAGCTGCCGCCGTTCTGACAGGGCGCGCTGTCGCAGTAATTGATGGCTGCAAGGTGCTGCGCCGGTAATAGAAGTAGAAATGGCCTTATAAATGCTGCTAAAATGTTATCGCGAGGTTATCAGGGCCGCAAATGGTCTCAAAGACAAAGTTACTGGGTAATTTTGACATTCTTCAAGAAGCTCATAATATTCAGCGCTAAAATAGGCCAAAATGCCAAAAAATGTGGTATACTTAGTTGCTTACTTAGTTTTTATATACAAAGTAGAACTGAGTAAGTATGAGAAAGTACTTAGTAAATTTCGCAAAACTAAGTAAGTACGGGCATGGAAAACTAAGTATGAGTACGAGTAAGTATACTTAGTTTTCGAAAAATATAACTAAGTAAGAAACTAAGTACCCAGTTTCAAAATAACTAGGTAAAACTAAGTAAGTACTTACTTAGTTTCAAGCTGCCACCACTAGTACACAGTCGCAGAAGGAAACATTGCTCGGCCCTACCGAAGATCATATTGCATGGTACTCGTAGTGCAGTGGGTACAACTCCGGCGAGTGGGGTTAACCCACAGCGTACCCCACCCGAAGAATTTTTATTTATTTATATAATTTTTAGTTTTTTACAGGATTTAATTACAAACTTCTAAAAAAGTTTTACAGCCCTCACCTCACAATTGTATCGTTCAGACTACATAGGTAGTGATGGCAACTTGAAGACCGGATAAGTACTTAGCGGGTTTTTGAAAACTGGGTATACTAATTTGAACCTTACCGAGTTTCTTTTAGCCATTCCCGGTTTGTACTTACCCGGAATAGTAAAAAATAACCGGGTACAACCAAATAAAGCCGGCTACCCGGTTTTCTGGAAACCGGGTATACTTACCTTTGCTTACCCGGTTTTATTTTGAACAAATTTACTTACTTTTACTTACCGATTTTGAAATTACGAGAGTTGCCATCACTTTAGTCCAGACAATCGCAGTCCAGAAGCACCCATCGTCTATGTGTAATAGAAGATGGCAATGGCACAGGCACTCACGGAAGTGGCAGCGGATGTCGGTGAAGAGGGGCGAACAGGCGCAAGAGGGCTTGTTGGTTTCGAGCGACGCATCGTGCGTGCAGCTGCCTCCGTTCATGCAGAAGTCGGCAAAGTCCTTACAGTAGTCGATTATGCCTACAAATGAACACGCCATAGCGTTGCGCACTTAAAAGACGACGTTACGTACAGTAGTTACGTACACGTGACTAGTGGCGAAGTTCGAACTGCATGATTTATCATACTAGTAGAGTTACGCAACTCGTAAACAATGCGCATGTTTGTTTAGAACGAAGGTTTCAGTTGGCCGATGTAAAACACGCGGCCTCAAACAGAAACTAGTGAAACGCGAAGAAAAAGTTTGCTTTAACCAACCGCCTTCGCAGTTCTCTCCGTCCTTGATAGGATAGTTGAAGCCAGAAGAATCGGGAAAGTGTGAAGGACATTGGCAGACGTATATCGTTTCGTTTCCTGCCGCGTTCGTCTTGGTGACGCATTCGCCTGTAGTCGGGGCAAAGAGTAAGCCTAAGCCCATGCCTAAGCCCATGCCTAAGCCTAAGCCTAACTACGCCTAAGCCTAAGCCTAAGCCTAAGCCTAAGCCTAAGCCTAAGCCCAGAGCTGGACCATCAGCAAGAACGTCCAGCAATTGCAACTGGCTGACATCGTGCGTTGCCTACATAATGAATGTATCACGCTTCGCTCTTAATAACTTGCGATCCTAAATAACACCAATAAACCCCACCTAGAAGACGGCGAGAGCGGTTGTGGTCTCACGATCTTGCGCTATACGAACGACGTTACCATACGCGTAACCGGGGGGGGGGGGGGGGGGGGGGGTAAGCCGCATCTGGAGGAAGTGTCTTGAGAATGTGTACCTTAATGCCAAGTGCACCTATCCCCACGATACGGTTGTCTGTACAGCAGATCTGAAGCTCAGTGATATCGCCGCGTTCGCTATATGTTATCGCCTGCCAAAAGTTTGGTGTGAGCGAATTCCTGTTTTCAGCGTACGCATTTCTGTTTCCGAGTGCACATTCATCAATAAACAGCTGTTCTGGCCATCAGACGAAAATCTCGATTTTGAGATTTTCTTAAATTTCAATTCTAATTATCTCAAAATTGGAATTTATTAAAACTGTAAAACTATGTCACAAATTTTTATTGGCATACGGCCTTACCATTTCTGCGTTCAAAATCGTCAAAAAAACGACGTTCTATTTTGTTGATTTATGGAATTTTTAAAAATAATCGCATTTCTATTAAATTCCACATCTGCAAAACATTTCTCTTGCATTACAAATTATCCGCAGTCTATACTCTTTCCATTTCTGAAGAAATTTCGCCGCTATATCATCAGGTGAAAAAGTCGATTTTCGACATTTTCATATTTTGATTGAAAATATCTCGAAATTGCAATTTTTAAAAAGTTGAAAACTATGTCACAAATTCTTATCGGCATACGACCTTCCAATTTCTGTATTCACATTCGTCATTAATGACTTTGTATTTTAGGCAATTTATGCAATTTTGACAAATAATCGCGTATTTCTATTAAATTCCACATCTGCAAAAAATTTCTTTTGTGTTACAAATTATCCGCGGTTTATGCTCCTTCCATTTCTGAAGAAATTTCGCGGCTAGCGCATCAGACCAAAAGGTCGATTTTCGACATTTTCGAATTTTAATTGCGAATATCTCGAAAATGCGAAATTAGCAACAGAAACGAACATCGGATCCGTACTCACCGACCTCGAGTCTACTTGACCACATATGTCACACATTTTACTTCGGTGCCACGGAAACACAGACGCACAGACACACAGACAGACAGACACACACACACACACACACACACACACAGACATTGCCAACCGTATATACACCTCGCCGCGCTGAGGCGCGGCGAAAAAATGCGTGCGCTTACAGTTCAGTAGCAACATTTCTTTGAACACAAGAGCTTCATACCTCCATTCTCCGTACAAAGATAGGGGCACAGCGGAGGGGTTGTTGTGGTTGTGGTTGTCGTTGTGGTCGTCGTCGTCGGCTCCTCGGTTGTGACCGCCGCCGCTGCTTCGCGCACGACGAAGAGAATCGCAGCTGAGAGGACGAGCGCTTTTCCGGCGTCCATTGATCCGGACTTCAATTCCGATTATGTGAACTTTGAGAGTTTGCTCGACTCTGCAAAACAGTGGGCGGCCCGCGTCGTCGTCTGTCAAAACAGCTTCCGCACTCTTCAATGCGGTCGGTATGAGCGCCGCCTGTCTTCGCGGACGAAGGGCCCATGAGAGGTGGGCGTAGCGACCGTCTCTACGCGTTCTTTGTCAGTGACTTCTCAGGTGTGAGCCATAATCGCCTGTTTGGCCATCGCCGCTACAAGATGACATGATCGGCAGTGCAGAGGATGGGGGGCGAGGTCTATGTAGCTGGCAGCTTCATCGCAAAAGAATGAGAGTGAACCAGCACTGGCGGTTTTAAATTATAACAGCCAAGCTTGCTTCATCACCGATCGCTATCAAACCGTTGAGTAACGCTTCAGCATTGATGACACACGTGTGACTCGGCGGAGATTTGGAGATATGGCTCATCTGCCGGAGAACGAAGAGGGAAGCGTTTCGTTTTCACTGTAACCATGAGATTCTTCGAGACGCAACAGTGGTCACAACAACGACGCGGCAACGACACAACAACAACATATTCAGCACATCTTAGCGTGTCGTTGTGACCTTTGCGCAGTTTGCGTGGATGATTTTAGTCGAAAATGCTTTTTCGATCAATACTGGCACTATTAACGTCTATGACAAATTTTGCTACACCAGAGGATTATCGCGAAGCACTAGTAGTATGTAGTAGGATAAGTTTTCTCGATATATACTACTACTACTGCACTTACTTATACAAGCTACTAGTTGACGGATTGTGTTGTTGACCTGGAACTGGCGGCGGACTGACACGGCTCGCCCATTCTAGGCAGTTAGCGAGACACTGTATGTAACCCTTCTCGAACTGGATCATCTGTCACGATTGTCTGCCCTTGAGAGTAAATGGCCTGTCAAGTGACCTGTAAGCTCTGCAACAAAGGTTGAAGCGAAATGAGATGTCACGAGGATGCATTGCTTGAGACGCCCAGATTGTCGAATGTCAGAGTAGTACTCTTGGGATACTCTTGTTCACCTTTCTGTCTGCCAATGAAGAATGAGTCACAACTACATTAATAGTTTGCTAACCGTGCCAGAAGAAGGCAAGTAGCTGAAAACATTCATGGGAAAGGTCGCTCACATAATGACATAATTGTAGGTCGGCCTTTGCGACTGGCGAAGGACAAGTTTTACCTTCTGGTGAGATCCACAAATCCCTTAAAATGACAGTATACAGTAGTATCAAACGCGTCGACATCTGAATACTTCTTCTGACAATGCATCAGTTTCGCTGTGCCGTTGAACAGACGACCATGCGACGTCCTCGAACCAGCGCAATTGCCAAAATGAGCCTTTTGATGCAACAGCCGGTTGCGTGACTTTCACTGGCGAATGAATCACTGCGATGAATCCAAACAACGTCACGCTTCGGAGAACAATAAAGATACCACGATACAATGGAAAGACACCACCAGTTGTGACCCAAACCGAGTAGGTATGTAGGTAATCGTAATCGCGCATCACAAGTCAATACATGTTTCCGTCACACTGCAAGGCGACCGGTCGCGTGGACTTTTAGCAATCTCTTTCTGCCGACGGAACGCAATAAATACTGTATGGAGTGAAGGCAGGGTTAAAGCTGAGGAGTTGGTTGTTGACCAGTTGCAGGTGTGTAGCGCAGCCCATAAATTCAGTTCATTCAGCCGGAAGCGCCGCAGGCGTTGCATTCGCACTTCGTGGCGCTGGGTATTGGCAACTCCCTCGGGCCGTCCTCGCAGTCGATCACGACAGTCACCTGGAAAGAGTGACGCTGAATGCGTGCAAGTGAACGCTTCCCTAATCTATAATCTCCTCTGCGTTTACGCAAATCCACAGTAAACCTTTCAAACGCGCAGCTATTCTTTCTAGAATAGAACACGTGACACATACAGCATCACAACAGCTTACGTACCATGAGAATCTTTGTTTTGACTTGACTTACTCTATGTTTTGACTTAATCTTTTATCACTTTCTAACCCATTCCCTCACCCCTTATATTTCATGACTGGCACACTCTCGGAGCACCTAATATATATCGTTGTTTCAAGAACATTGGCTCATCGATTTCATCTATATCCACCGAACTTTTCACACTCAGTTGAAACCTTCTCTTCGCACAAACATTTCACACTTCCACCCCCCCCCCCCTTACTCCTTCTAAACTCACGATTGGCACACTCAAGCAAGCAAAACAAAGGAACATCGATATCATCTGCAACCACAGAGCTTCTCATAGTCCATTGAAACCTTCTCTCAACACTGTGCACACGTCACTCCCCCTCACCCCTTATAAATTCACGATTGGCACACTCAAGCAAAATCGGAGCAACAACTTTGTGTCAATGACGTGGGCATATCGATTTCATCCGCATCCACAGAGCTTCTCATAGTCCATTGAAACTTCTCTTTTAACACTGTGCACAGGTCACTCCCCCTCACTCCTTGTAAACTCACGATTGGCACACTCAAGCAAGCAAAATCGGAGCACCTAACATCGTTCTATCGACAACAAGACATCGATATCATCTGCAACCACAGAGCTTCTCATAGTCCATTGAAACCTTCTCTTATAACACTGTGCACACGTCACTCCCCACCTCTTCGTGTTCGACCATGCGGCAGCAGAAGGAGTGGGAGGCTATCACGTGCCTGGGGTTGACCCTGAGGACCGATTCTGGACTGGGCACCGACCAGGACAGACAGTGGCCTCTGCAGGCGTTGAGCGTGACCTCAGTCGCCTCGCAGCCCTCCCGCCGTATCGTCCTCTCGTGCGCTGCAAGCGGGATCGATCGTCCAGTCTTCAAGGGGACGCACAGAACACTGTGGGCATCTATATTACGGTCAGGCTGACCCTAAGAATTGGTGGCGCGTGGGAGAGGGGACCGTCGAGTAACGCTTCAATGGAGATTCAGAAGAGCGAAGGGGGAAGCGTTTCGTTTTCACTGCAAGGATGGCCCCTAGCCGAAAGAGGGGGGGGGGGGGGGGGCCGAAAGTGCTACCCCCCCCCCCCCCCTTCACAGGTGCCCCCTCCCGCCTTCCCAACAAGTCTCTTTTAAAAAGCGGAGTGGTTTTGAGCTTTGAATTTTACTGAGATTGTAGCAAGGCCCTTTCCGGTTTCGTGCAGCTTCTCTGACTCTACTCGCGACTACACTTTTTGGAGTGGTCTTGCTACGCAACATTAGTATCGCTCGGGTTTAATTCTTTATACCAAGAAAATCATCTTTTCAGACTAAATTTTAAAAAAGACACTGGATTCTAACGCAAAACTATCATTTCGACGTCACAGTTCGCGAGAGTAGTCCGAGGGCTACCCGTCGATGTGTCGAACTCAACCCAACGACGTCAGACAAGCGAGTTATTGAGCCCGTAGGAAGCGTGTCGTTTCCAGTTTTCGACGCGTATTGGTTACTGTAGCTCTCTGTTTGAACTTTTGAAACTTTTTGTTGTCGGATTCGTGCTCAGGAGCTCGAGCGCTTCACTTTGATATGCTATTTGACTAGCTTCGGTCAACTTTTGTCTTAAAATGGACCACACTTTGGGATACTGTAGTGCGCGAGTTTGAAAACTTATTTCAGTTTTGAACAATCAGATGGCGAGAGTAGTCCGAGGGCTACCCGTCGATGTGTCGAACTCAACCCAGCGACGTCAGACAAGCGAGTTATTAAGCCCGAAGCAAGTGTGTCGTTTCAGTTTTCGACGCATTTTGGTTACTGTAGCTCTCTGTTTAAACATTTGAAACTTTTTGTTGTCGGATTCGTGCTCAGGAGCTCGAGCGCTTCACTTTGATATGCGATTTGACTAGCTTCGGTCAACTTTTGTCTTAAAATGGACCCCACTTTGGGATACTGTAGCGCGCGAATTTGAAAACTTATTTCAGTTTCGACCACTCAGACGGCGAGAGGAGTCCGCAGGCTACTCGACGATGTCTCAAACTCCACCCTACGACGTCGGACGATCGAGTTATTAAGCCCGAAGCTAGCGTGACGCACGTACGTACGTACGCACGTACGCACGTACGTACGCACGCCGAGCTCTTGATAGGGTTCGCTCGGCTGAGGCCGAGCGAAACAAGTCTCTTTTAAAAAGCGGAGTGGTTTTGAGCTTAGAATTTTTACTGAGATTGTAGCAAGGCCCTTTCCGGTTTCGTGCAGCGTCTTTGACTCTCCTCGGGACTACACTTTTTGGAGTGGTCTTGCTACGCAACATTGGTATCGCTCGGGTTTAATTCTTTACACCAAGAAAATCATCTTTTAAGACCAAATTTTAAAAAAAGGCACTGGAATCTAACGCAAAACTACAGGTTAATTGTGAGCATGACTTGATGTTGGCTTGCAGTGACCTCTTCAGCGATGTCAAGACCGCCGCTCTGCAACGCACGAGTGCCAAGATATAACAAACCAAAATCTGCAGTTTTCATCGCGTTTTGGTTACTGTAGCCCTCTCATTGACCTTTTGAAACTTTTTGTTGTCGGATTCTTGCTCAGGAGGTCGAGCGCTTCATTTTGATATGCGATTCGACTAGGTTCGATGAAGTTTTGACTTTTCGCGGACATTACTTCGGGATACTGTAGCGCGCAATTTTTAAAACTTGTTATTATTTCGACGTCACAGTTCGCGAGAGTAGTCCGAGGGCTACCCGTCGATGTGCCGAACTCAACCCAGCGACGTCAGACAAGCGAGTTATTAAGCCCGAAGCAAGCGTGTCGTTTCCAATTTTCGGCGCGTTTTGGTTACTGTAGCTCTCTGTTTAAGCTTTTAAAACTTTTTGTTGTCGGATTCGTGCTCAGGAGCTCGAGCGCTTCACTTTGATATGCGATTTGACTAGCTTCGGTCAACTTTTGTCTCAAAATGGACCTCACTTTGGGATACTGTAGCGCGCGAGTTTGAAAACTTATTTCAGTTTTGAACACTCAGATGGCGAGAGTTGTCCGTGGACTACCCGTCGATGTGTCGAACTCAACCCACCGACGTCAGACAAGCGAGTTATTAAGCCCGAAGCAAGCGTGTCGTTTCCAGTTTTCGACGCGTTTTGGTTACTGTAGCTCTCTGTTTAAACTTTTGAAACTTTTTGTTGTCCGATTCGTGCT
>JASAMZ010001071.1:0-12631 GCA_030248115.1 Linhomoeus sp. GSCO2_2 | reverse complement strand
AGAAACGCGCATCGTATGGTATCTTCAAAGGGTGGAAGCTGTAGAAATTAGAGAAGCTATCAGGATGTGTATTGTTACTGTGAATGTCTTGGATTCCCAAGCAGTTACTAAGGGCGCGTTGGCAATGGCAACGATGAAACCTCTACAATACGCGTTCAATTAATGAGATCGAGCCAGCAGAGAACCTCATATAAGGCGAGCATTGGCTATCTATAGCAGTGGCTGTAAACATGGTTGTCTGTCTTTGCATTGAATTCAATGCACACTGGCCTCTCACATATAATCACGAATCGTTTCACTCTGCTGCGAATGACAATCTCGAGCTGAACAAGTGGCAGGGGTAGGAGAAGGGGCAGAGGTAAAATGGGAGGAATGGGAGGGGAGGACCCTGAGAGAGACATCCTCAATGGAGCGTCCCTACTCACGACTACTCCACTGCCTGCTCCAGCAACACAGCAATGGGCTTTGTGAGACCCAGGAGAAAGTCATTTTTTCGCCGCGCCCCAGCGCGGCGAGTATATATGTTCCAGTCAGTAGCCGTCTTCAGGCGATAGCCGTCTAGACGGCTATCGCCTGGTCAATCAGGCCGCGGCCGTCTTCTCGGGGAAAAGACGGCCATTGCCTGGTGCGTCAGGCGATGGCCGTCTTCTGCTGGAAAAGACGGCTATCGCCTGATGGACCAGTCAACAACCGTCTTCAAAATGAAAGCTGTCGCCAGCGCTAGCAGGGAAGGGGCACAGCAGGCCTGAGCAGGAGGTCAAGTAAATGGAGAAGTGTTTATTCCACTTACAGTTTGCACTAAAACTCGGCCGGCGTCGCGCCTGGCGGGTCTCAGCTGAGGCTTAGCGCGACCACCAACTTCAGGGCGCGCTCCGCGCGCCCTGAAATCGGTCACCGGTCGCGTTAAGCCTAAGCTTCGACCCGCCAGACTGCGACGCCGACTGACTCTTGTGAACTGTGGGGGCAGGGCGAGCCTAAGCATAGCCTGAACTGGAAGGAATATACTGTGTCCGAAACTAATACAGAGAAAGAAAAGACGGCCATCGCCTGACGCATCAGGCGATTGCCGTCTAGACGGCCGCGGCCTGACGCATCAGGCGATTGCCGTCTAGACGGCCGCGGCCTGATCGACCAGGCGACAGCCGTCTAGACGGCTATCGCCTGAAGACGGCCATCGCCTGTGACATATATACGGACGCTATTGTCCGTTCGTGTGTCTGTCCGTCTGTCTGTGTGTCCGTGTCACAAAACTAGACACGACGGTTAGTGCCACCCAATGGAGTCGAATGCGCTGAGTAACGTGTCGATGTCCGTTTCTGTTGCTAATTTCGCTATTTCGAGATATTTACAATTAAAATATGAAAATGTCAAAAATGACACTTTTATTTACAAGTCGTATCGGCAAAGTTTTTGCTGAAATGGAAAGGGCATACTACGCGATGAATTTGTGACATAGTTTCGGATTTTGGAATTTACGAAATTAGGGATATTTTCAAGGTTTTTGCCAAAATTTCCAAATTTCGACAATTTCAAACAGCTTAAATTTCAAAACTTCTTTGCACGGATGTGTCGAGCATAGTCTGCCAAGTATTTAGCAAATAGTTTCAGCGAATATAATTAACGAAATTAGGGATATTTTTAAGGTTTTTGTCAAAATTCCCAAATTTCGACAATTTCAAACAGCTTAAATTTCAAAATTTCTTTTCACGGATGTATCGAGCATAGTCTGCCAAGTATTTATCAAATAGTTTCAGGTTTTATAATTAACGAAATTAGGGATATTTTCAAGGGTTTTGTCAAAATTGCCAAATTTCAACAAATTCAAGCAGCTTAAATTTCAAAACTTCTTTGCACGGATGGATCGAGCATAGTCTGCCAAGTATTTATCAAATAGTTTCAGATTTTATAATTAACGAAATTAGGGATATTTTCAAGGTTTTTGTCAAAATTCTCAAATTTCGACAATTTCAAACAGCTTAAATTTCAAAATTTCTTTTCACGGATGTATCGAGCATAGTCTGCCAAGTATTTATCAAATAGTTTCAGGTTTTATAATTAACGAAATTAGGGATATTTTCAAGGGTTTTGTCAATATTCCCAAATTTCAACAAATCCAAGCAAGCAGCTTAAATTTCAAAACTTCTTTGCACGGATGTATCGAGCATAGTCTGCCAAGTATTTATCAAATAGTTTCGGATTTCATAATTAACGAAATTAGGGATATTTTTAAGGGTTTTGTCAAATTTCCCAAATTTCGACAAATTCAAACAGCTTAAATTTCAAAACTTCTTTGCACGGATGTATCTAGCATAGTTTACCAAGTATTTATCAAATAGTTTCAGATTTTATAATTAACAAAATTAGGGTTATTTTTAATGGTTTTGACAAAATTTTCAAAGTTCGACAAATTCAAAGAGCTTAAATTTCAAAACTTCTTTGCACGGATGTATCGAGCATAGTCAGCCAAGTATTTAGCAAATAGTTCTATATTTTATAATTAACGAATTTAGGGATATTTTCAAGGTTTTTCTCAAAATTGCCAAATTTCGACAGTTTCAAACAACTTAAAATTCAAAATATCTTTGCGTGGATCAATCGGGCGTAGTATGTCAAGTAATTATACAGCGGTTTCAGATTTTAGAATTCACGAAATTAGGGATATTTTCAAGGTTTTTTTTCAAACATGGCAGATTTCGGCAATTTCAAATGGCTAAAACTTAGCTACATTTTTCCATGGATGTGTCCGGCAATGTATGTTTTTGCCACCTATTCAATCGAAGACGAAACGCGGCAATTCTGTTCACTGTGCGGTTCTGCAATCTACAGCAAAGGCACCGTACCCGTCCGCATTTGTGACCCAAAAGAAAAGGGCGTCGTCCCATTTAGACCCTCTTCATTCCAAAGTGAACCTGCGGCGAACATTCCTGATCCATTTATGGATCAATACCCACCAATGCGCCTTACAGGCATCGATTGCCCAAGAATGGCATAAACTTTCTTTGGAAACTCGAGGTAACTGCGGCGAAACTCCCTGAAGAAATGCTCAACTTTCTATTCTGACACACCATGGAATACACTCCTCAAATGCACGAAACACTATGCGATGCCAATCAACCATCATCGGGTACCCAGTTTTTACTCTAAGCTTGTTTCGCTCGGCCTCAGCCGAGCGAACCCTATCAAGAGCTCGGCGTGCGTGCGTGCGTACGTACGTACGTACGTACGTACGTGCGTATGTACGTGGGTCACGCTCGCTTCGGGCTTAATAACTCGCTCGTCCGACGTCGTAGGATGGAGTTTGAGACATCGCCGGGTAGCCTGCGGACTCCTCTCGCCATCTGAGTGTTCAAAACTGAAATAAGTTTTCAAACTCGCGCGCTACAGTATCCCAAAGTGGGGTCCATTCTCAAACAAAAGTTGTCCGAACCTAGTCAAATCGCATATCAAAGTGAAGCGCTCGAGCTCCTGAGCACGAATCCGACAACAAAAGGTTTCAAAAGTTTAAACAGAGAGCTACAGTAACCAAAACGCGTCGAAACTGGAAACGACGCGCTTGCTTCGGGCTTAATAACTCGCTTGTCTGACGTCGCTGGGCTGAGTTCGACACATCGACGGGTAGCCCTCGGACTACTCTCGCCATCTGAGTGTTCAAAACTGAAATAAGTTTTCAAACTCGCGCGCTACAGTATCCCAAAGTGGTGTCTATTTTAAGATGAAAGTTGACCGAAGTTAGTCAAATCGCGTATCAAAGTGAAGCGCTCGAGCTCCTGAGCACGAATCCGACAACAAAAAGTTTCAAAAGTTTAAACAGAGAGCTACAGTAACTAAAACGCGTCGAAAACTGGAAACGTCACGCTTGCTTCGGGCTTAATAACTGGCTTGTCTGACGTCGCTGGGTTGAGTTCGACACATCGACGGGTAGCCCTCGGACGACTCTCGCGAACTGTGACGCCGAAATAATAACAAGTTTTAAAAATTGCGCGTTACAGTATCCCGAAGTAATGTCCGCGAAAAGTCAAAACTTCATCGAACCTAGTCGAATCGCATATCAAAATAAAGCGCTCGACCTCCTGAGCAAGAATATGAGAGGGCTATAGTAACCAAAACGCGATGAAAACTGCAGATTTTGATTTGTTATATCTTGACACTCGTGCGTTGCAAAGCGGCGGTCTTGACATCGCTGAAGAGCTCACTGCAAGCCAACATCAAATCATGCTCACAATTAACCTGTAGTTTTGCGTTAGATTCCAGTGTCTTTTTCAATTTAGTCTGAAAAGATGATTTTCTTGGTGTAAAGAATTAAACCCGAGCGATACCAATGTTGCGTGCAAGACCACTCCAAAAAGTGTAGTCGCGAGGAGAGTCAAAGACGCTGCACGAAACCGGAAAGAGCCTTGCTACAATCTCAGTAAAAATTCAAAGCTCAAAACCACTCCGCTTTTTAAAAGAGACTTGTTTTAAAAATGATCAGTGGGACACATTTGTAGACCCGTTTTGCTTTTCGACCTTTGGGTTACTGTAACTCTATAACAAATTTTTTAATTGTAACAAATTTTTTAGCCTCGTCCACTATATAAACAAATGATCAGTGAGTCGAGAGCTATCCAGTGAGCCCAGTCCTACAAAAGTGTCGATTTTCGCCAATGCGTGTTTTGCAAATTGCGTCATTTTTTTCGCCGCGCCTCAGCGCGGCGAGGTGTATATGTCACAGGCGATGGCCGTCTTCAGTCAATGCCCGTCTAGACGACCATCGCCTGATGCGTCAGTCAATCCCCGTCTAGACGGCCATCGCCTGCTCGTTCAGTACACTGTCCAACACGTCCTCTTCCTCCTCGCCTGAATGACGGAGAGCGTGTGTGGGACAGTGCTACAGGGTGGATCAGTCCAACTGATCATCTTTCATTCAGTGAGACTGATCAGCCAAAAAATCTCTGTGTCGGGGGTAGAGGATGGTCTCGAGCAGTGCAAATGGCTCGACAACCGAAGGCACCCGACCTCTCACAGAGACACTCTGCCTCCACAAAGCATTCACTGTCTCACCATTGCAAGGATGCGACCGTGCCAAGATTGGGAAGCGTTCAACACACCACAAAGTCGAGATTTGTCATCATTTAGTCGAAACAATGTTTCCACGGGTGAACAAAACACAGTCAAGTTCAATGAGTGATGTTGGAAAGTTTCGCGGTTTGGACGACCAAACGTTCAGTTTCTGTATACTGTTGTGTAGCCTATTACCTTCGCTGTCCTCTCCGCTGTCGGAGAGAGTGTTGAGGCCGTCCATCTGAGGTATGAATCTCTTCTTGCCTTGAGGGCATTTCTGATTGTTGGCCACACGACTTATGGATGAGTCCACTGAGACCACTGCAGCACCACCACTGGAGCTGCTGCTGGGACCAGGCAACTCTTCAGTGATGGCATCAGCCTCTGTCGCCATGAGGAATGAGAGCCCATCCATTTGGACATTGGCGCGTTTGGCCGCCGCCGAGAAACGAGGCACCTGGAAATACAATCGACTGCGATACAAGTTTCTGTCTGGGCTGACAATGGTGGACTGAGAAGCTCAGAATACCAGTACTGTGATACTAAGGAATCAACGAGTAGTAACAATGGAAGCGGCCCGCATACGAGTCAATCCAAGAGAAACAACCCAACCAGCTGATGGAAATCGTTTCAAGTGAGGCGCGTGTCCAAGGAACGATAGAGCGAAATCACTTTTAGGTAGTCTCCAACGTGTGAAAAGATTGGACCTCCTATATCCCGCCCACCTGCAGTCCCTGCGACGTCTGCTGCTGCTGCTGGGTGGGCAGCTGAAGGAGGCCAGTGGACGAGTCCATGACCTCTGCGGGACGAACGGGCAGAAGGGCGTGTGCCTGGCCGCCCACTAGGACATTTGAATTCAGCTTCAGAGGTTGACTTGACACCATTAGTTCGGACTTCGCAGTGTTTCTCTCTTACAGGCGCCGGTGGCCGCGTAGTGTCCCAATGTGGTGGCCTGTTGCTGTTGTTGTTGTTGTCTCTGCATATGCTGCATCTGCAGATGTGACATGACGTTGACAGAGGGGACGCTCACCGCCGGCTGACCCATATTGCTGTTGGCTGGGATCAGCATATTCCCCGTGATGCCTGCAATGGAGAGAGAGACCATGACAAACTTCTGAACGTTTCGCTTCGCGGCTCGACGAGCGTTTCAGTGAGTCGCTTAGTCAATGGCGGGTCACGCATTACGATGCTAAATGGAAATTGAAGGTGTTTCGACAAAGCATTGGACTAGCTAATACAGCTTCAGTCACTGGAGTTCACACGGACAAATCAGTTCAGCGAGTAGAGTACAGAGGTTTCAACAGATCGCTTTCAAAGCTGCTGCACTGTGAGTTAGTAATTAGTAGCGTTCGTTCAGTGACATTAACGACCGACCTTGCACGAGCTGATACTGCACAGGGACGGTCCTCAGAGGTTGACCGTCGGCGCCAGTCAACTGCAGGGCCTGCGACTGCTGCTGCTGTTGGTCCACAGTCGACTGATCCAACAATAAACTCCCCTCAGTTGCTCTATTTGGAGGAGAACCCACACCATATGGGACACTGCCACTGGCCATTGGACGGAAGTGGGAGAGGGCCGCCTGAGCCTGCTTGGCCCCAGCCGTCACTCCTCCCACCTGCTGCACAGCTGAAGAAGAGATATGTGGCCTCACATCTGGCTTCTCATCAGTTGTGGATGGTGCACATGGCCGCATTCAGATGACAAAAGTGGAGGAGAGTATAACGGCTGACCAGGCTGCAGTTTCCCAGAGGCCACAACAGGCTGTTGAGGCTTGTGCATGGCCGCCTGTGGCAGTTGTTGTTGTTGTTGTTGGTAGTGCAAAGACTTGTGTCCAGTGCCCCCAGAGGAGCTGGGCAGAGTGCGGGTTCCTCCACTGTTGGGCAGTCCCTGCAACTCCGCCTGCTGCTCTGCGGCGCTCCCTGCAGAGTAGAGGTAGAAGTATTGGGAAATGCGAATGTTGAAAATGGGAAGTGCCAATCCATAGATGCGATAGGGGTATGGAGGTGTTGGAAGGGTGTTCCACAGTCCTACTCCAACCTCGCCACACGACCAATCGCACATATCTATGTGACAATCGCCATTAAATCAAGTCGAAACATTCCAGAAGACCACTGAATCAACAGCCTCAGCCAAGCCACAGGCCAACTGAAAGAGCAATGCCCAAGCCAGTTAAACAGAACGTTTCTCGCCACCTTTCAAAGTCTGTGCCGATTAGGTCTTGCTCCATTCATAGCTAGCAAGTGCAAGACAACGTGCAAAAAGCAACCAAAGGAAGCGAAAAGAACCCAAGGCGAGCAAGCTCCTCCCTCCTCCTCCCTCCCCCTCCACTCCTCCTCCTCAGTCATCTCCACCGGCTGCAGAGGCTCTGGAGGCCACTCTCCAAAGGTCACTGACTCCTCTTCCTCTTCCTCTTCCTCCTCACGCTTCTCTACCTCTCCTCCTATGTTACACTGCCCTCCGTCAGCATTCTTCTGCTGTTTCTGTCTCTCCTTCTCCATGTCCAGAAGGCGCTTGTAGCTGGCGGGGGAGCAGAGCAACGCCTGCTGCTGATTCCATTCCACTCTTCTGCTGCTCCCAGTAGTGGCAGGGGTGTTAGTGTCAGTGGCAGAAGCAGTGTCAGCGGGTATGTCAGTGGCAACAGAATTAGTGCCGGCAGGCAGAAAGACAGTGTACAAGGGGGCGCGGGACAAGCCCTACTCTTTGTAGCGCCTCCTCCTTTGCCACTGCCACTGCCGATGTTAGGCCCTTTGTCGCAGACGCCAGAGGCGATCAGTCGTGCCTCCCAGTCCTGCAAGACTCAAATGCAGCAGACGACCCGATCGGTCTCACATTTCTGGTACTTGTGATTGTGACAGAGACTCATATGCAGGCAAGATGTTTTGAAAACTAGTCAGAATAAAATTTGCTAGAGGCTCCTAGAATGACACCTTCGTCAACGTCTACGCTCACAGGGTGTCTTACGGCTTACAGCTCGTCTCATATTCCTGACAAATCGACTGAGACTCAATTCAGCAAATGACATCTTGTCAGCAGCGTCAGAAACAAAACTCAACTGATAGACCCGTCTGAGGGAGGCCAGGACACTTCGACCTGATTGCACACGTCGCTAAGTCGACTGGAAGAACGGAAGTCGCATCCGCTGCAATTCTTCATGGTCAGCGCTATAGCGTGCACAGTACCTGCGCAGTGTTTCAGCGTTCAATACAGGCAACCATTCAGAGAAGAATAGGGTGTATCATGTAACAATATGGGCCTACCCGTCTATCACGTGTTGTCGTTAATCGACTGATGACGCTTACTAAAACTCTTTGACCCGAAACGATTTCTGCGGTGACTAATCAGTGTCGCTGTATCTTCGTTTACTAATGCCGTGGTCGACATCGTGAAACAAGCATCCCTTCCCTCCCAATTCTCCGAAACGGATCAGAGAACAAAAAAAATAACACGCGAAATTCTCCATACCTGAACCCACGAAGGTACCGTAACCACCGTCGAAAACGTCCACGTTCTTCCACTCCACGCAAGCCATCTAGTGTACGGGAAACCATAGCGCACGGGGGACAACAAACGCAACAAAAGACAACGACACTTGAACAAAACGAGTTACCGTACGCCGACGACGCGTCGAAGCACGAACAGAACTACAGTGGTACATGGCTAGCTGCTGCCTCTGAAGCGCAGCAAAGGGAAATAAAGCCGACTCGGGGAATCGATCACCACGACCAGCGGAGAAAGTACCATAGTGTGTGCGTGCCTGTGTCTGTCACCCTATCACTATCGTCAACGAACGAATCGAAGGAAGGCGTATCACAAGGACTATCACCACTCCGCCTCCCCGGTGGCCTTCTGAAAGATGTGATCCCTTCCATTCAGATGCATGATGCCGTCCTTCAGTATGAACTTCCACTTGTTGCGCGTACGCCCGATCTGCAACACAAACATGCGACCCCACACGTGAAAGTATCACTGCTCAGTCTGTGGCCCCACACAATTTGTCCAACAGGCGAAACGTACGCTTGCCCTTCCATCCGGTACCTTATTCGCCTGGACAGAGTAATACAGGCAAATGGAGCCGATCGGCTCACAAAGCTACTGAAGAATTCCAAACAACCAAAGCACAAGTAACCTTCTCGAATTGGCAGAGAATGACGTTGTCGGCGTCGAATACGGTCTCAGCGTCCTCTTCGTCCGACTGGTCGTCTTCACTGTTCAGAGGCGTCCCTACTTCCTCTCCCTCTGCTGCCTCTGAGCCCTTGAAAGCAATGGGGACCACAAGTACTAGCAGATCATAACCACTGGGAACAGAATGCCAGTCCTATATACTAAGCGGCAAAACTCTGTCCATCTGTTTGTTTGTCTGTGTGCGCCATAACTCTAGACACAGTTGACGGATCGAGATGATCTATGGCTTAAACTGACTGTCATACACTGTAGTTTTGCACGAAGGTTTGTTGATATTAGTCGATGTCTAAATTCCAAAATATTGCGAAAATATCGACTGCGACAGTACATTCTGAGCACAAAAGCCACTGTGTGCTTTTACTGACATCTGATTTCACACCAAAACTGCTTTGCGCTGTCACCATTCATTACAGAGTTGTCGCTGTGAGACTCCTGAGTGTATTCGATGGCACGGGATGGTAATCGCAGGCACTGGCAGGGGCGCAGGGTCAAATGGCTTGAGACCTATCTGAAAGGTTCTACAGGCTAAACCAAATTGTCTACTGGCCAAACCCAAGTAACTATTGTGTATTTACAGGCACGGGAGCTGGTGCGAGCGTAAATGTAGGCACTGGCAGGGGCACAGTGTCAAATGACTTGAGATCTGTTGGAAATGCCCTATTGGCTTGCGCTGTCACCATTCACTGCAGAGTTGTCGCTGTGAGACTCCAGAGTGTATTCGATGGCACGGGATGGTAATCGCAGGCACTGGCAGGGGCACAGAGTTGAATAACTTGAGACCTATCTAAAAGGTCCTATGGGGTAAACCACATTGTCTACAGGCTAAACCCAAGTAACTATTGCGTATTTACAGGCACGTGAGCTGGTGTGATCCTAAACGTAGGCAGTGGCAGGGGCGCGGGGTCAAATGACTTGAGCTCTATCTGAAATGTCCTACGGGCTAAACCCAATTGTCTATGGGCTAAAGCCAAGTGCCTATTGTGCATTTACAGGTATGGGAGCTGGTGCAGTAGTAAATGTAGGCACTGGCAGGGGCACATTGCCAAATGAGTTGAGGGCTATCTCAAATGTCCTACAGGCTGAATACCCATGGGCTATTGACCATAGAGATTCTCCTACGGGCTAAAGGCTCTAGTTGCATTACTAGGACGTGATCATACACAACAGACAAAACTGAAGGCAGCGACCCTCCTACCTTGACGCCATCCTCCTTGGAGGGAGAGTGGTCTTCCTCTTCCTCCTCCACCTCTTCCCCTTCATCGTCGTCGTCGTCGGCGCCCTCTGCCATCGCCTGCTCGTTCAACACACTGTCCAACACGTCCTCTTCCTCACCTGAAAGTGCTACAGTGTGGGCTCACAGTTCAATCAGTCAACTCTGGGATGATCCCAGATCAACCCATACAACAGCTGTGTCGGGGGTAGAGGATGGTCTCGATCACTGCAAATGGCTCGACAACCGAAGGCACTCGACCTCTCACAGAGACAGACACTCTGCCTCCACAAAGCATTCACTGTCACACCATTGAAAGGATGAGACGGTGCCAAGATTGGGAGGTTTACAAAATCCACAAAGTTACGATTTGTCATCGCTTAGTAGAAACAATGTTTCCACGGGTGAACAAAACACTGTCAAGTTCAATGAGTGACAATAGCGCTTGAAAGTTCCGCGGTTTGGACGGTCAAACGTTCAGTTTCTGTATACTGTAGTGTAGCCTATTACCTTCGCTGTCCTCTCCGCTGTCGGAGAGAGTGTTGAGGCCGTCCATCTGAGGCATAAATCTCTTCTTGCCCTGAGGGCATTTCTGCATGTTGGCCACATGACTTGTGGATGGAGCAGAGACCACTGCAGCACCACTTGAACGGCTGGGACCAGGCAACTCTTCAGTCGCATCAGCCTCAGTCGTCTCGAGGAACGAGAGCCCGTCCATCTGAGACATTCGGCCGCGCTTGGCCGCCGCCGAGAAACGCGGCACCTGAGAACCAATCGGCAGCTACAGATAGGTTCCGTCTAGAAAGGGAGAATGATTATAGCATGGGTTGCATTCCCAGCACATGACATAGCATGAAGCAGGGTGAGGAGCACATAGGTGCAGGCCACCCGGAGGCCAGGGGAGGGGGTTCTAGTTAAGGAAAATTTTTGAGAGGGGGGGGGGGGTGGGTCCCGGGACCAGTGAACAGCTTTTTAGAATGGCCAAAAATACGCTAAAAATCGCCTTAATTTGGTCAAAAACACGCTAATTTGTGCATAAATGGACGAAATATAGCGCCGCAGGCGAAAATTTGGACAAAATAGGACCAAAAACTACCAAAAATACAAGAAAATTTTCGAAATTTCCGGATTTTTTTCCGAATTTCGGATGCCAGGGGGGGGAGTATCAGTGAAAAGTTCACTAGAGGCCAGGGCCAGAGGGGGGGGGGGGTTTTTCCCCCCCCCCCCCGCCCCCCCCCCGCCTGCACCTATGGAGGAGCAGTCCTCAGGACGAGCGTGCCATTTAAGCACGAGCGAACCGACCAGGAATGGAAATCGTTTCAAGTCATCCACACGTTCAAGGAACAACAGAGTGACCGGATTCGTGTTGTGTTGGGCGCGTAGCAGGCTTCGATGTCACACACAACACACCTCAAGTCCATGCTGTTGTTGTTGCTGAGTGGGCAGCTGAAGGATACCACTGGAGGAGCCAGTCTGGTCTATGACCTCTGCGGGACGAACGGGCAGAAGGACGTGCGCCTGCTGACCACCCACTGCAACAGTTTGAATCACTGGAGCTTCAGAGATTGGTTTGCATGTGCAGTGTATTTCACAACTAGGTATCTCTCACAGGCTCCAGCTGTGGCGTAGTGTCCCAGAGTGGTGGCCTGTTGCTGTTGTTGTCTCTGCATATGCTGCATCTGCAGATGTGACATGACGTTGACAGAGGGGACGCTCACTGCCGGCTGTCCCATATTGCTGTTGGCTGGGATCAGCATATTCCCTGTGATGCCTGCAGAGGGAGACACAAAGACCATGAAAAACTTACAGCTCAACTTTCGCTGCCACTTATACGATCAACCCGTACAACAGCTGACTGAAAATACATTCGACGCACTGCTTGGAACAGTGATATAACCTTTTCTGGAGTGTAGTGGGCGCTGGTTACCTATGTGAGTAATGGCACGAAAGGACGTTTCAACTGGTCACCTTCAAGATTGCTGTACTGTAGGGGAAGCAATACGACGATTCCATTCACGCTTCCATTCAAGCCATCAACAACCGACCTTGCACGAGCTGATACTGCACAGGGACGGTCCTCAGAGGCTGACCGTCGGCGCCAGTCAACTGCAGGGCCTGCGACTGCTGCTGCTGTTGGTCCACAGTCGATTGATCCACCAATAGACTTCCCTAGCAATACGTAACTGAACGAAGTACAAC
>JASAMZ010001070.1:0-10994 GCA_030248115.1 Linhomoeus sp. GSCO2_2 | reverse complement strand
GCGTTGCGAGGACGCGCGTGACACCACTCTAGATTGTAACAAACGTCTGTCATCTAGCGAAGAACAAAGATTGCTCGCGAGGCTCATCACCAGCAAGTCCAGTCTCCCGAATTTGGCCATCGTCGCGTCGAAGAGCTTCTTGACTCCCCCTTCCTTCGTCACGTCGGATGTCGTCGTCAGAATCTGACGTCGTAGATTACATTATCGGTTTTGGGGAACACAATGGAACTCTACTTTATAGTACACCCGATTTCAGACTACCCAAATAAATTTTGACCACGGCCCAGTTGTTGTCTGACCACAACAGGAACCAAAATTGTCCCAACGCCGATGGCTCAAAACGTGAGGGGGGGGGGGGCTATAATCTATGTGAAACCCGTCGGTGGTACTGCTGAGCCACTCGATTGGGAATCTTCTTGTCTATCAAGTTGCGTGGAAGAAGTTTCAGAAAGCAGTGCAGCCGAAGCAAAAGACCTTGTCGTTGCTGAGGCCGGCCTTCCTGCAGAGTTCGACGGTTGTCTTCAGAGCTTCCTCGTTCCTTCCATGTAGCGACACAGACGCCCCCTGTCTGGCAAACTTCACCGCTATCGCCCGGCCGATGCCCGTGCTTGAGCCTAAACGACTGACCTGCCACTTGCTATACAGTCAGAGTCAGACATCGGGAAGTACGTTACGTATTGTAGATAACACGGATTACTGCAGCGATGTTTGTAAGAATCCTTTTTTCGCCGCCCCCCAGGGCGGCGAGTACCGGGTTTTTCCGTAAATAAGCCCCTCCAAGAATAAGCCCCATGGGGCTTATTTTAAGTTTTTTTTCCGAAAATAAGCCCCTGGGGCTTATTTTCGGGGAGAAACTTAGTACCACAGGTTCCTCAATTGACCCAGATAACAGCGAATTTTGTCGATAAATTACATGTTTTGCGCTATATTTTTGACTGTATTATGCTCGAGTCGCAACATTTCATTAGAGGAGTGATTATTAGGGGATAGTACACTTCCATTTTGTATAATACAGGTCAGAAAGCACAGGAAACACCACATACAGGCGCCAGATTCGTTTATGGTACAAGTCAGAACTTTCCGATAATTAGCCCCGGGGCTTACTTTCGGTCGAAATATCATGTCGGGAGAAGTGTCAAATCCGAATTTAAGCCCCGGGGCTTATTTACGGAAAAACCCGGTATATATGTCGTAGGCCTATGTGATACCTTGACCTATCTGATACCATAGTACTACGAGAAGGAGGTATCTGGTAAGTCGAGACCTATCCGATACCCACTCGCTGGGCCTCTCCCAATCAGATAAAGGCGCTCCGCTCGTGCGGTTAACCCTTTGCGCAGTGCGCGTCGCTTCTCGCTTTCAACCTTTAGTCATCTTCAAAGAACACATCATAGCAGTGCGCCGTCAAAGTGCGAATAGGCACGCACGAGTTTCAACAACAGCCGTTCCTACAACAAAAGCCGTTACGACATATTGCCAGCCATCAAGAGAAAATCTCTCTCGAGTTATCGCAGCGAGTCCCAGAGTGACATTTCGTCCCGCCGGCGCACCCTTGAGGCGAAGGTTGTTGAGCGCGATGGTGAGGTGGTAAAACTGGGCACCAAGATGTTAAGAATTGTAAGATAAGACTATCAGTAGAGTCGTTCATTCTATGGCTACTCGACGCTGAGTGGTGTTGTTGTTGGGAATTACCCCAATTTTTGGCAACGTTTCAGCTGCTATTACAGCAGCCTTCATCAGGCCAACCCTAAACAGGGACACAAGCCAGTACCGCGAGATAAAGCACCAATTCGCGCCAGATACCTACAATCTATCACACAGGCGCAACCACGCTGGCGCAGTGGGAACTGACTTAGACTGAACATCACACAAATTTGAACGGGCTGCAATTTGTGTAATGTTCAGTCTAAGTCAGTTCCCATTGCGCCAGCGTGGTTGCGCCTGTGTGATAGATTGTAGGTATCTGGCGCGAATTGGTGCTTTATCTCGCGGTACTGGCTTGTGTCCCTGTTTAGGGTTGGCCTGATGAAGGCTGCTGTAATAGCAGCTGAAACGTTGCCAAAAATTGGGCCAACAACAACACCACTCAGCGTCGAGTAGCCATAGAATGAACGACTCTACTGATTCACATCGGCGCTTCACATCACTGAAACTCATAAAATAAGACTAACACACTAAGACGGGTAAAATTGAAACCCTATGTTTGAGAGAACAGTCGTACTGTACTGTAGGACAAAGAGGTGCGCCTGTCATAAGATCGGTGTTAAGTGCGGGACGAAATGCCGCTCTGGTACTCGCTGCGATAACTCGAGAGAGATTTTCTCTTGATGGCTGGTATAATATGTCGCTACGGCTTTTGTTGTAGGAACGGCTGTTGTTGAAACTCGTGCGTGCCTATTCGCTCTTTGACGGCGCACTGCTATGATGTGTTCTTTGAAGATGACTAAAGGTTGAAAGCGAGATGCGACGCGCGCTGCGCAAAGGGTTAACCGCACGAGCGGAGCGCCTTTATCTGATTGGGAGAGGCCCAGCGAGTGGGTATCGGATAGGTCTCGACTTACCAGATACCTCCTTCTCGTAGTACTATAGGTATCAGATAGGCCAAGGTATCACATAGGCCTACGACATATATACGGACGCTCTTGTCTGTTCGTGTGTCTGTGTTTCTGTGTTTCTGTCCGTGTGTCCGTGTCACAAAACTAGACACGACGGTTAGTGCCACCCAATGGAGTCGAATGCGCTGAGTAACGCGCCGTTGTCCGTTTCTGTTGCTAATTTCGCTATTTCGAGATATTTACAATTAAAATACGAAAATGTCAAAAATGACACTTCTATTTACAAGTCGTATCGGCAAAGTTTTTGCTGATATGGAAAGGGCATAAGACGCGATGAATTTGTGACATAGTTTCAAATTTTATAATTCACGAAATTAGGGATATTTTCAAGGTTTTTGTCAAAATTCCCAAAGTTCGACAATTTCAAACAGCTTATATTTCAAAACTTCTTTGCACGGATGTGTCGAGCATAGTCTGCCAAGTATTTAGCAAATAGTTTCAGAGATTATAATTAACGAAATTAGGGATATTTTCAAGGGTTTTGTCAAAATTCCCAAATTTCGACAATTTCAAACGGCATAAATTTCAAAACTTCTTTGCACCGATGTATCGAGCATAGTCTGCCAAGTATTTAGCAAATAGTTTCAAATTTTATAATTAACAAAATTAGGGATATTTTCAAGGGTTTTGTCAAAATTCCCAAATTTCGACAATTTCAAACGGCTTAAATTTTAAAACTTCTTTGCACCGATGTATCGAGCATAGTCTGCCAAGTATTTAGCAAATAGTTTCAGAGATTATAATTAACGAAATTAGGGATATTTTCAAGGGTTTTGTCAAAATTCCCAAATTTCGACAATTTCAAACGGCTTAAATTTTAAAACTTCTTTGCACCGATGTATCGAGCATAGTCTGCCAAGTATTTAGCAAATAGTTTCAAATTTTATAATTAAAGAAATTAGGGATATTTTCAAGGGTTTTGTCAAAATTCTCAAATTTCGACAATTTCAAACAACTTAAATTTGTCAATATCTTTGCATTGATGTATTGGGCATAGTATGTCAAGTATTTAGCAAATAGTTTCATATATTATAGTTTACGAAATTAGGGATATATTCAAGGGTATTGTCGAAATTCCCAAATTTCGACAATTTCAAACAGCTTAAATTTCAAAACTTTTTTGCACGGATGTATCGAGCACAGTCTGCCAAGTATTTAGCAAGTAGTTTCAGATTTTAGAATTCAAGAAATTAGGGATATTTTTAAGGTTTTGTCTAATATGGCAAATTTCGACATTTTTAAATGGCCTGTATTTAGCAAGGTTTTTCCATGGATGTGTCCGGCAACGTTTGTTTTTTGCCACCTATTCTATCTAAAACTGAATGTGGCAATTGCGTTCACTGTGCGGTTCTGCAATCTACAGCAACGGTACCGTACCCGTCCGCATTTGTGACCCAAAAGAAAAGGGCGTCGTCCCATTTAGACCCTCTTCATTCCAAAGTGAACCTGCGGCGAATATTCCTGATCCATTTATGGATCAGTACCCACCAATGCACCATATAGGCATCGAATGCCCAAATATGGCACAATCTTTATTTGGAAACTCGAGGTAACTGCGGCGAAACTCCCCGAAGAAATGCTCAACTTTCTATTCTGACACACTATGGAATATACTCCTCAAATGCACGAAACACTATGCAATGCCAATCAACCATCATCGGGTACCCAGTTTTTACTCTAAGCTTGTTGGCACTCCGCCGCTTGAAAAGCGAAGGAGTGCTATAGGAGCGGTAAAGCCTACAGTTAGCATGTCCGGGGCTGGCGCCTGGCGCTCGCTACGAACCACCTAGGGAGCCAATTTTTTTTTTAAAAGATAGCTTATGACGACGCGCAGCGTGCTCGGGGGGTGAAAAAATTTCGGCGGTGGAAGAATATTGCGAAAATTCAAAAATTCGAATTTTTGCTAAGTAAAAAATTCACAGGACTCCACAGTTTTCGCAAAAGTGGATCAAATTTGGTGATTTTTGGATATGTTGTAGGCCTTTGGGTCCTCTACCATTAATTTCCAAAACGGGCTCTCTAGGTGGTCCGACGCGGGAGTACGGTAGAAAACTCAAAATTTAAAATTTTTTTTCCGACCTTTAAAAAATCATAACTCGAGTTTGCGACGGTGGATTCTCGCAAACTCTTCTTTCTGACTTAGAGCCTTCTATGACCTTTCGATCTAGACCAAAACCGCCGAGATCGGTCTTGCCGTTCGGGAGATCCGCGGTGACAAAAGTCCCGGGTCTTGAGCGGAAAATTCGGATTTTCAACTTTGAATGGATTTTTGGGCCGGAAAGCGTGCTTTTAGCGGCAAATTGACCATTGCAACGTGTTCAGCGTCAAAAGTTGGTCTAGACAAACTGTCTTGACCATTTTGAGGTACCGCACCCCGGCCGCGCCGAATTTTTGAATCCCGCGGTCAAATTTTTCGAAATTGTGTTTTCACTTGTTTCGGGGGTTTCCGACGACGCTGAACACGAATCCGGTGTTTGTTTTACGATTTGGGACGCCTTTACCCTGCTTTCGGCACCCGGCCGGCCAAAAATTGGGTCCCGGGGTCGAATTTTCAAAATTGCGTTGACAGTTGTGTGACTTTTGCCTGGGCTTTCTGACGCCGCAGAACGCGAATCCGTCGTTTGTTTGGCGATTTGCGGTGTATTTAGCCTGATTTTGGCCGAATACTCACGCTCTGTAAAATTTCGCGAAATTCTGAAAATACCGTCCGCCACTGAGTTTGCTGCGCCTACAGTACGCCGTCCACATATGTAAGACGCGCTGAGAAAGGCGTCTACGCACGCGCAATCGAACCGAGTTATAGGAGCATCGTACTGTAGCACCGACGCCGTCCACCCCAGCGGGGGAGCCCCCGCTGTGTAGCGTAGATAAGGCGCGCCTGTACAATTGGGGTGCCGCTGGCATTCTACATTGTGAGTGGCTATAGACAGTCAGCGGTCAATACATACAGCCTGCGCTCATCGTCGTCAGTACAGCCTGCTCCAACGCGTCACTTGCGCCACATCGGCCTCTAAGTGTATGGCGTCTGCTTAGGCCCACCCCGGGCTATAGACCCTAGTTCTACGCTGAAACAATTGGGAACAAACAAATTTAACGGGAATGCAACACTTGTTGGAGTTTCTGTGCCCCCGTCTGCTATAACAATCATGCGGAGTGCCTATCTGACACTCAATGAGTGTCACGTATCACTTGTCCTTAGTAAGCAGCGCAGTAGCCGCTTTCAAAGCAATGCTACATTTGAAAAGTATTCAGGAGAATCAGAGCACTTTCCCCATTCCAAGAGCAGCTTACGTGGACTTACCTATGTATGTATGTATCCGCAACGAATTATCAACTTACAGTATGCACCGCACCTACAGTCGGCACGGCAGATTCTAATGTGCGTGGCCGTTGCTCTGTAGTACCTACCCCTTTTCAATTAAATTCTGGTCCCGCTCTTAATAGTCTACAGTGTGTATGTACATACATGTACATGCACACTACTTGCAAGCAAACCTGTTATAATGGCCACCTTGTCAGCGAAAGCCATTACTTTTGGCCGAGTTTTTCCAATGCAAAATGTGATTTTGTGAAGAAGCTCAGCAGTAGCTTGGTGTATGTATACCTTTTGAACGAATATTTTCAATATTCGATGTCTGATGCAGTGCAAGTCGTCGGCCGATTTCCGCGGACTCTTATAGAAGAACAGTGCGCGCGTACCAACAGTCAACAGAGTGCTCGCGCACTAAGAAAAGTCAATGGGCCGATTAAGAGTGCGTTAGAAGTATGAAGAATAGTGCGCACGTACCGAGTATGGTCACGATTGATCACTGTAGTTTTGGGTGCACTTCCCTCGCATGGATGTTGGTGCGTGCATGCATTGCAAGCACTCAGCACGGTCTTGTTGGCTTTCGGTACGCGCGCACCGTTCCTGCCACTTCTCATCGATCGTCTTTGGTACGCGCGCACCTTGTTGACTCTCGGTACGCCTGCACGAGTCTTCTATAAGAGTGGCGATTGAGGGAATCACTCCTCACTACTTACACGTTTTCAGGCTAAGGAAAAGAATCTAAGAGCTTTCAATCGAAGTGCAAGGCAAGGGCACTGCCATGGAGTTTGCCGGCAAAGTGGCACTGATCACAGGTGGTCACTCTAACTGGTCACAATCTGTATGCGTTGCATATTGTTCTGCTAGCGCAACGCAGTTCTTTGCACGCATTGTTCTGCGTAGTGTTCGTTCGTCCACCATTTTACCTTGCAGGCTCGAGCAGCGGCATTGGTCGCGTCATCGCTGCAGAGTTGGCGAAATGTGGCGCCGCCGTCTCTCTGCACGGAAGACGCCAGGCCGATCTCGACGACTCCGCCGCTCTCTGCCTGCGTCAGGGATTAGCAAGCGACAAGGTATGAACTGTATGCAAAATGGCTTGTACATGCGTCCATAGTCACAACTTGTCAAGACAACGTTGATGTTTCGATTTAGCCATGAACCGACCCATTGCATGTTCTCAGATCTTGACCACGGTGGCAGACGTGACGGCCGCTGGGGGCGTCAAGACGCTCTTCGGCGCGACTATGGAGAAATTCGGCCGCCTGGACATTCTTGTGGGTCCCTGCAGAGTTCTACGTATGTACGTTTGATCACTGGTGCAATCAGAATTATCTGTCCTCAATATCTAGATCTGCAACCACGGAGGGACGCCAAAGGAAGGGACCCACGTGATGGCTTCCATGGAGGCCGTCGACTACACAATGGACGTTAACTACACCAGGTGTGCAGTGCGTCTGTCGTACTGGCGAATGACTGAACGACGCTGCAGCTGCAGGTGGATGGACTAAGTGTATGACTCTCCATGTGTGTTGCAGCGTGGTGGAGTTGTGTCAGCTGGCAGTGCCAGAGCTGGTTAAGACCAAGGGCGTCGTCGTCATGAACAGCTCCATCGCCAGTGGACACTTCGTGGTCAGTCTGCGCCTGAGACCGAGTGCGCACTGTGTGATGTTGAGCGGTCGGCGGACTGAGAAGCTTGGTGTACGGTACATCGAGAAAACCTACCTACATGTCTTTATGCGGGCCGAAGTCGCATTGTCCGCGCAATATGACTCCGTTAGTCAACAACGACATTACGTGGGGTCCGCTGACGTTGAATGTGGCTGATTCCGTCTGAGTGGAGTACTGTAACAACATCTCTTCAGCTGCCCATGGCCACCTACTATAGCGCGGCCAAGGCTGCCCTGGACCAGTACATGCGCTGCATGGCCGTCGTCTACGGACCCGAAGGCGTCAGGTTCAACTGCGTCAAGTGAGGGAGGCTCGCATGTGCAACGAAACCATTAAGAGGACAGTCACATTGCGCAATGAGAATTTCAACAGAATTTCGACTAGAAACGATAGCTCAGAGGGAAATACATTTCATAATAAAACAACTTTTTTTATTTATTCAGCCCGGGAGCCATCGATTCCGGCTCGTTGGGCAAGCTGGGCTGGACGAAAGAGACCCAGGATAAGGCGAGGAACTTTTGCTCTTCGCCATTTCACTTTGCATTTCCACAGTGAATGTCATGTCCATTCCAATGTCCACAGTCGACGGCTGCAGTCTGCTCTCGTTTTCAATATGGAACAACAGCCCAGCAGCATTCGTTCAAGAGAGTCGGTTTCATTATTCCCCTCCTCCTTCAGCACTACGAAGACTTCAAAGAGACTCAGCCTCTGAAGTTGTCAGGCAGTTGCCAGCACGTGGCCGATGCCGTTCTCTTCCTGTGCAGTGCCAAGTCCCAGTTCATCACAGGACAGACTCTGGTCGCCGACGGCGGCTTCTCACTGGTCAAGCCCATTCCACAGCTGGAAGACATCGTCAAAGGAACTTGAGTGGAGCTAGAGTGATTCTAATTATATTTGGCTAAAGAGAAGGATTTGGACTGGGAACAGGGTGCTTTTCGTAGTCGAGCGTGTGTGGAGAAAGAAACACTCTTTGTGTACGGACAGTGTGCCTTGACGTCACTGTAAAACATGAGAGCGTGTAAGGTCGATCTTCACTGGGATTTGAGCGCTCGAGTCACTCGTCACTTCCGGTCTCAGCGGACCTCTTGGCCACTCCTGTATTTACTGCGTTCATTGATAATAGTCTGTGTTTTGCGACACCTAAGGTAGCACAAAGCGATTGAAATATGAATACCTGTAACTGGTACACAGGTTCGGACAGTGTGGGATGTTGGAAACTGTGAACCGTACTGACAGCTTCAATTGACAAATAAATGCGCCTGTCATTGCGGCTCCACGCCCCCGCACCCCCCCCTTCCCCACTCATTTAGAGATTGACCTGAAATAGACACCAGAGTTGAGCTTGAGCAACTCTGAGCTTGTCTCAAGTCGTTTCCGCGACATAGAGTCTGGATGGATAACCGGAAGCAGCAGACGGTAAGTCAACACAGACGACAGGCACTTTTCCTCTTGTTAGCTAATAATAGAGAAGAACAGTCCAACTAAAGTAGTAGCAGCTCCGCCACTATGTAAACAACAGAGTTCGAACTTTCTACGCGGCGGACTGGATGGTATTGTTGCACCCTGGACGACGTCACAATAGGGCAGCTATTCCTATAGAAGTAAGCCTCTTGAAGTCTCTCTTAAACGAACTCATGTTTGCCAAAATTGCGATGCGCCCTACTATAAATGGATGAGACTTTTGCCGCTCTTCCCAGTTGCCAAAGATTACAGTACTGCTCGAGTCACTACTATGCACACTTTGACTCTAGCTTTGGCCTTCGCAATCAGCGCACTGGCTATATTGGCCAGTGGACAGCAGCCTGAGTATTGTCAAATCCCACCGGAGAATTACAAACGCGACCCGTTCCATTATGGGACAGGTAACACAAGAAGCTACCGGCCGCGAGGAAACTTTGGGGTGAGTCGCAAAGGTAGAGGTACATATGTATGTACGTGCATGTAGGTAGTCGTTCCTCATTCAAAGCATATGCGCATGCACACGCCTCAGCACTCCACAGAGCCTACTGCAGGTGCAAATTTGCTTACTCATGTGCTTGAATACGTGACGTATCACGGTCACTAACTACCTATTTTCTCCGTTTTGCACACAAGTACAGAATTTCGCAATGGAGCGCACTTCTCCATTCCAAGTACAAGCGGACGATTCTGATCACGGGCTCGAGTGACGGAATCGGTCGGATCACGGCACTTCAACTGGCCAGAGACCCGGAAAACTTTGTCATTCTCCACGGAAGGAACCAGACCCGTTGCCAGAATGCCACCAACTGGCTCAGGCAACAGGTTGGCTCTAGGGAAACGCAGATTGCATGCAACCAAGGTCCACTGTAATAGGTATGTACACAGTTGACTCTACCTACATACCTACTAGCGCGGGACGGTGGTATGTACCTATTGTATTTACAGCACGTGCGTGGCACTACAAGCGTTCAGCGTACATATTATGTACATCGTTCGTCACCAAACAAGCGGAATTACCTGCGGTCTGCAGGATTGGTAAACTCCTTAGAGTTCAGTCCAATCGTGTAGGCTTTTCCTTTGTCAACCCCCACGGGCTACACCATCGACTCCGCCTTCGCCGAGTCCCGATGTACCGTACTTTGGCCTGAGCATAGTATGTAGGTACGCAGCAGCCATGCACACGCACAGTCACAAAACATACTGCAGGCGCCGAAGGCTCGATTCGGCTGCGTGACGGGGGAGTTCCTGCGACTGCGCGAGGTCGAGCCCATGGCCAGGAGAGTGGCCAGCGAGTATCCGCGACTGAATACCGTCGTTCTCAACGCGGGAATGATGCGGGGAATTGGGCAGAATCGAGCAACCACCGAAGACGGAATCGAGCATACCTTTCAGGTGAGAGAATTGGAGATATGTATTGGTTCAGGTAGTAGAGCTGCATTCAATCAACCGGAGTGTGGAGTCGGTCAAAGTAGGCAAAGGAAACGACGCAACACAGCAGCCCCACTAGGAATCATTCTCAGACTGGTTTTACATACGTACCTAGGTAAGTTTGTAGGTACTGTAGCAGCATAGCGACAAACAGAAGTGTGGCGAATGGGGAACGACTGTAGGTACACCTAGGCGCATCGGTAGGTACTGTGCAGTTTGTGAAGGATTGAATCGATGGCTGGCATGGTTCTAGCTTATCGGATGTCCTTCCTTTAGACCAAAAGAGATACATGCATACCGTACATGTGTACCTTACAGGTCAACCACCTGGCCCACTACTTGCTGGCCGATCGTCTACTGGACACGCTTCGTCAGAACGCGCCCAGTCGTCTCGTCTGGGTCTCCTCCTGCACCCACTACTACATCAATCAGTCGATGTGGGACGACTTCCAGTCGGCAAGATGGCCACCGGGCGATCAGCAGACGAGGCTCGACGCCTACGCCAGGACGAAGGA
>JASAMZ010001069.1:0-19055 GCA_030248115.1 Linhomoeus sp. GSCO2_2 | reverse complement strand
TGGTACATGCGTACATACATGGTGTCTTTGCATGTTATGTATGTAGCAAAACGCTTAGAGTATGTAGGTAATGACAAATTTCCCCGTGCACAGATTGATTAATGTTCATCTTTTAGAAAACTAAACTTGTAGAAAGTTCTTGAGGTTTCAGGCCCAACGCGCACTCCACAAAGGGCCGAGATAACTCCATTTCGAGACGTGCGTATACTGTATTTCGCTATGGCTTACAGAGCTGAGTATTTGAAGTGGATGATGGCCTACGGTAATGTGAATTTCGAGAGCGTCGACATCTCTAGAGAGGACTGGGCGGCCAGGGAGAAAGCTCGTGAGAATTTTAACGTTTAATTTGATACAAATTTCAATGGATTTAATGCGTGTGGTTTGGTTCACAGTAACTCAAATATTCATTTTAATTTTACTAAATTTAACATAGGTACAAGGTACTGTTATTTTATCTAATATAGCGTTATAAGATAAAGCGATAGTTTTCGCCAAAATATTATCAGATTTAGTGGGTTCAATGTTGAGTTTTCTTTCGTGCCCTGAACAAACGTGCGAGTTAGTTTGCAACATCCTCTATGCAATATGCCAATGAATAGAAAATAACTCTCAGATGCAAATTGCTTGTTTTGAAAAGTGAATTCACTTTCAGTACAACCATATGGTGTAATTCCGGTCCTTGAAGTCAGCGGCAAGAAGCTGGGTCAATCCTTGGCCATTGGACGCTATTTGGCCAAAGTCCTAAGTCAGCTTTTACAAAAAATTTTACAAGTATTTAATGAATATTTGCGGAAATCACTCAAATTTCCACACAATTTTAGACCTGGATTTCTCCGGTTGTGGCGACGCATTTGAGGAGGGAATTATGGACATGCACGTCTATGGATTCAACGATTTCATTAGTGAAATTGGAAGGTCGAGACTGTATTTGGCAATTGTGGACAACGATCTGCCCAGAACGGTAAAAGTGAAATTGAACAATTCACAATTGTTAATCGTGTCTACAGACTCTTAGACTAGAAGTCGTATCATTTTAACGATGGCTAGCAGATAAACACCTAACAGTACTACTCTACCCGTTTGTCATAAATCATCCCAAATTTTTGCGCCCTTGGCGCAAAATATATTGTTGTTTCTAGCAAGAAATCGGACGAAACATCACCAACGACATCGCGCCGCCGTTTCTGCGCGAGCTGGAAGCGAGGCTGAACCAGCAACGGTCACCATACTTTGGCTGCAAGGTACTCACTGCGAAACTCAGTTACCTACCCAATGCTTGATAAACATACATACATACAGGTACAACTTTGCAACAGCTCTCATTGTTTGGCGGACAAACGCCACAATCTTTCTCCAGACAAAGACAAATGTGTGTCTACCGCACCAATTGGAGCGTGGACGACTGTAATCAACTGGGCCGTTCATTCAAAACTCCAAAAACTGTATTCGCTCATTAAATGAATCGGCTAAATTTGTCATTATTCAAAATTGCTTTGCGTAATTTCGTATCTCCCTCAACCATCTACTGCTTTGAGTTCGATTCGATTGGAAAACGACACAATATTACCTAACCTACAACCCAATTAAATTCAAACTAAAAATTTCGAAAATTTTCAGCTCACCTGGCTAGACTTTCTCGTGGCGGAATGGCTATTTCGTCTTCAACGGAAGGGCGCGCCGAATCTATTGCGGAATTTCCCCAATTTGCGCATGCACAATCAACGAATAGCCAATTTGCCCGCCGTTCGACGATTCATCGAAACTCGGCCGGAAGTGCCGCTTTGAAGTTTCGAAACTCTGTTCTATGATAAAATTGATGAAAGTGGAAGTTCACTGTGTGATTTGGTGATGATTGGGGTGTACCATTTGTGAAACATATGTTTGACCATCAACGTTTGACCATCAAATAATTACGGTGATCCCTCATGCAGCGGGCGAAAATTGCCTGTTGTTTGATTAGTAATTATTAAAGTAGGGCAGGCGCGTGAGTGATTCGTTCGATGCAAAATGAAGCAACAGCTTTGACAAAATGTACAGTGTCCTTAGTTTAGCGTTCAAAATGACAATTTGGGCGGTTTTGTGCACGCGGAAGGAACCGGAAAAGGCTCATGGGTGACCGTAGAAACTGACTCTGGTTTCAGTTTCAGTTAAATAATGTGAAACTGAATTGAAACTAGAGCGGCCAGTTGTATCTAAACTGAAACTGAAACTTGAAACTCTACAAATACTTTCTGTATTAGTGTGATAGTGAAACTAGTTTCAGCACGCACTACTGAATGCTTTTAGTGTCAATGTCAGTATTTTATGTGTTTCTTTTGCTCATCTCATGTTAATTTGGTGTATTGCGTATTATGATGACGAAAATAGATCGAAATACGCCGCATATTCGCAACTCTGCAACTTGTGTAGACAAAATTACATGTACTGTATGTATGTACTGTCTAGAGCCTCACGAGCATCTTAATACTGAAACTCAGTGCCAATAACTGAAACTGAATTACTGAAACTGAGACTGATGTGGAAACTGAATTGAAAATTTATGCTAATACTGAAACTAAATTAGTTTCTATGATCACCCCTGAAAAGGCTTCGCCACAGTCTCCATGGAAGTACACGGCTTAAACAAAGTAGCTCCATTCTTTTGGACAGTTCTGCACAATTTTGCAACTGTGTTGCCACTGTGTATCTTGCGGCGGCTCCAGAAACGCACAATCGCACCGAATGAGTGAGGTTTTGGGCTATATCTGAATGAGTGGCCCCAAAGTCTGAATGAGTGCCCCCAAAGTCTGAATGAGTGCCCCCAATGTTCTAAGTGCGGCGTCTGTCTAATCACGGTGTGGATGGAGCCGCGGGGCCAAGAATCTCGTCTGTGGGAGTCGTTATACCGTGTTCGTTCTCTATACCTTCAAACCAGATTTTCCTTTGAAATCAGGCCATGCTTAGGCTCGCCCTGCGCCCATAGTTCACAAGAGTCAGTCGGCGTCGCAGTCTGGCGGGTCGAAGCTTAGGCTTAACGCGACCGGTGACCGACTTCAGGGCGCGCGAAGCGCGCCCTGAAGTTGGTGGTCGCGCTAAGCCTCAGCTGAGACCCGCCAGGCGCGACGTCGACCGAGTTTTAGTGCAAACAGTGGGTGGGGTGAACACTCCTCCATCAACTTCACCTCCTGCTTAGGCCGGCTGTGCCAGACAGGTTACTCACACGGCCGTGGTAGTAGTGCGCCTCTGGGTCCTGGGGGCACTCATTCAGACCCAACCGAGGTTTTGCGAAGAGGGGGGGGGGGAGTCTCTTCCACTGGCGAGGCTACACATCGCACAGTCTGACGTCTTTCAACTCGTTCTCAACCCAACGACACACACTGGCGCGCAACCCATGTACACTACAACTACAGCTGCCGCCGATAACGTCTGTCTCTCGTCTTACAGCCGACGTGCGAGAAACAACTTACTAACGAGTCGAGAACTGAGCACAAAGGAATAGAAGAACAATAATGCTGACCAGCGTTTCATACAATACCACAATGCATTGTTGTATAGTTGTATAGTATGTTATAGTATAGCATACTATACTATACAACAATTCTTTGGGCATTTGTTGTACAATACTATACTATACAACAATTGATATCAGGTCAGCCATACTATAACATACTATACAACAATTGAATCCTATACAACAATGCATTGTTGTATAACAATCGAGATATTGTATGCAGTAATTTACCACACAAGAGGCCTCTAAAACTCACTCCCGTGACACGAGGAGTACAAATCATGCACCGTTACTCTACTTTAGCAAAGTTGATATCGATTTGGCACTGTTCAATACCTTTGCGCTTCTTATTGCTACCGATATCTTACCCATATGTGAAATTATTCGGCTGTTTTCTGTTTAACCATACAACAATTCGTATTGTTGTACAATACATCAAATAAAAATTTTGATACCATACTATACAATACTATACAACAATTAATTTCTGAGAGTTATACAATACTATACTATACAACAATGCAAAATTCTCGGCCAATACTATACTATACTATACAACATTTAAAATGAATTGTTGTATGAAACGCTGATGCTGACTGCAAAAGCCTTGGCGCTCGCCAGTGGTTCTGTGGCGTGCCCCGACGGCATTTCCCAATGCCCGCAGGGCAACACCTGCTGTCGATTGGCGACGGGGGAATACGGTTGCTGCCCCGTACCTAAGGCCGTCTGCTGCCCAGACGGCATCCACTGCTGCCCTGAAGGGTTTACGTGCGGCGGCGACGGAACGTGCAGTAAGGTATGGCGGTAGGCAGACGACGACGACGACGACGACGACGACGACGACGACGACGACGACGGCGACGACGACGACGACGGCGACGACGGCGGCGACGACGACGACGATGACGACGACGACGACGACGACGACGACGACGACGACGGCGACGACGACGACGACGACGACGACGACGACGACGGCGACGACGACGACGACGACGACGACGACGACGACGACGACGACGACGACGACGACGACGACGACGACGACGACGATTACCGGTTAATGTGCTGCTTTACAGTAGTCGCCGCATCGGCTTCCGTCCTTGGACGGATGGGACTCTAGGACCGATTTATCCGTCAGCAGTAGCCGCTTAGCCTCCTCTTTCCCCTCCGTCTTCAGCAGCAGTTGTCGAGCAAAGCACCGTTAGTACTACAGTATATGCAAATCAGCTAACGTAATAGTGACATGGTGATTCCGCGATCACTAGTGATCACTCCATCCCCTGGCTAGGCTATTCTCCACATTGGGACCAAATGAATGGTAGGCGAGTAGAGTCGTGGCGTGGATATGGGTACAGACTACAGACTCGAATAGAAAACAAAGTGAATCAGACGAATCTATGTTTTTAGCACTCCGACCCCAAAAGGGGCGGAGTGCTATAGTGGAGCTGCTACCGACTAACTTTTTCGCCACTCACTTTCGTGCCTCATTTCTCATCCGATTTGGACGGGGTTTTTTTTAATCGATAGCTCTCGAGGGATAGTAGGTGTGGTCGGACCTTCATTTTTTTCGCGTGGTGGAAAATTTTTGAGAAAAATTCAAAAATTTGAATTTTTACTTACTGGGAGGGTGTTCAGCAGCTGCTACTTTCTGGAATAATGGGCCGATTTTGATGCCCTTTGGATATGTTGTAGTACTCGACGAGACGAAGAGGGGACAAAAAATCCCGACCCTCTAGGTCGACGCGTTCTCGGGTTACGGTAGCCGAAAGTGGTTTTTTGACAAAAATTTGCCTTCCAAAAATCCTAGTAAATCAGGGAGTTGTTGGATCGGGCCAGATATCTCAAATCGGCAAGATTAACATGTTCTCTTTCGTTTAAGACCAAAATCTCTGAAATCCGCCGCGGAAATCTTGAGTTCTGCTGTGCCAACGGGTCTCCGTCGGGGGTCGAAAATGCCGATTTTTGACTTTCGGCCGTTTTAGCGCCCGATTGCGATTATTTATGGTCAAATGGACTGCACCACGCGATTCCCCGTCGAAAACTGATCCGGAATCGATTTTCAAAAATATTTTTCCGGCTACCGTACCCCGGCCGCGTCCAAAATTCGAATTTCCACCCGGGTGGTCAAAATCAATGTTGGAGTCGATCCTGGTGCTTTCGAGGTCGCTGATGCCGAATCTGGCGTTATTTTGGCGTTTTGGATCAAGATTGGCGAGTTTTGGTCGAAAATCGACCTATCGTAGCCCTATCGTATTCGACGAAACTGAAAGTGTGGTAATTGTACGGTTGAAGTGTCGATTCTAGGGTAGTATTTCGCGGCGAGGAACGCGAATTCGCTATTGGTTTCTCCATATTGTGTCGATTATGCCCTCAAACAGCCACTTTCCTAATGCCGAAATTTAAATTTGAATGCAACTTTTACCGTACTCTCCTCAAACTGTGTTGTAACTTAAAGTTGCGCGCCCATTCAAACTTCTGGATTGAAGGAAATGCAGTGCGGAAAGACGGCGTGGTAAAGTGAGCATTTGCGCATGAATTGTCAATTCTTCCCGTCCAAAATGGTAAGGCGAGTCGGCGATTGGCGCAGCCCCGAATCTTAGCTGCCGGCTACATGTTGAATCGAACCGAAATGGCAAATTTTGGGCTCAATTCGGCTTGGTCTACAGGATTTCGGTGGAGTTCTGCTGCGCGCCGGTCCTTGTAAGTGGAGGGAATATGCGTACTCTGAAACTCGCGCGCCGGCGGAAATTGTGGAGAATCTTCGGGCGGAAATCGGCCTTATTTCTCATGATAAGTGAGTGGCGGTCTGCTTTCTCCCGTTCTGGTCGGAGTGCTTCACTGCAGGCTCTCCTGCACGTTTCCCTTGTTTATGCCTTCACTATAGCACTTCGCCCTTGGGGTCAAAGTGACAGGTTCGAGAAAGCCAGGCGTGGTGCAGGTATAGGTAGTTCAATATAACTTTTTCATTGTTGTATTTCCGGACTGCGTCTAACCCCACAATATTCTTCGCGTCCGATTGTTACAATTCTGCTCCGTGTAGACTCATGTCGCCAATGCATCGCAAATGGCTGAAAATTTGCGGGTTTCTGGGTATGTCCGGGGCTATTGGGTCCTATTTTTGGCTGCGATATTCTAGAAATAGCGCCACGCGTGCCATTTTTCCGAAAATGGGGTCGGGTTTGAAAACGAGCGCTGCGTTGAATGGCCGATTTGAACTGGCCGACGAGTGAGCTAGATTGTTGAATTGTCTTTAAGAGTCAATGTCTGAGAAACTCGCGTTTCGTTCTTAAGAGGTTGGACAAGTTGAAAAATTCAAAATCGAGATTAGAGTTACATTAGGTAGGGGCATCGAAGTTATGAAGAACGCCACAAATCTTACCTCTCTACGTTGCCTAAATCTCGAGATATGGCCCGTTTTCTGAACCCATGTCGCAATATTATTGAAATTTTTGTTATTTCAAACCGCGCTGACTTTTCTGCCTGCAACTTGAGAACGGCAGGTCCGATTTGCACAATTCATTCACCGTTGGAATGAGAAGACCCAGACGCTTCGATCTCCATGCCACGCGTCGCAATTTGCGGCCACACGGCGATGTGGCGCACCGGCAAGCATGGGAAAACGCGGCAACAAAAATTGCGATTTTTGCAGTTTTTTGCTCGTAACTTTTGAAATACCCGAAAATTCCAGGCTGATTTTACTTGTACCCTGTTGCCACATATGTTCTCTCTCTGAATCCGCAAAAAAATCGAAAATCGAGGAGCCTTTGCGACACTTATGCAAAAATTTGTGTTGGTGATTTGCGCGTACCAGGACAGGTTTCCTGCATTTTGTCCTCACTGTTTTCAACGTAACTAATGAACGCGACAAGATTTCGCTCTGGTACAAGCTGCAAACTGTAGACGCCGATGGGCTTTACAAATACTGTATATAACTTGAAATTCGTAATCGGCACAATTCGTGAGATAGTGGCGCTACACCTAATTTTGCGCGAAAATCACACTTTCGAGGAGCTGTCACTATAGGTAGGAGTCGAATTTTACAAAGATGACCTGCAACGTTCAGTTAGCGTCTGATAGCTAATATATTTCATGCAACCGATTTTACCAAGGCGCTACGTGTCAGGCGCCGCTCAGGTGGCACATCGGACTTAACCAAAATTTGGCCAAATCCGCCGAGCTCACTACAGTAGCACTGAAGTGGATAGACCGAAGGCAATTTCCATTCACCAGATGGTGCAGGCTAGTGGTCCGCATGCACAACTGGAGTCAAATTTCAGATTACCTTCTTCACCCTACAGTAGTAGTCAATAAAAGCGCATGACCGATGTGCAGATTTTGGATGGTAATGGAAGCGCAAAGTGTCAAATCTGAAATTTGACTCCAGTTGTGCATGCGGACCACTAGCCTGCACCATCTGGTGAATGGAAATTGCCTTCGGTCTATCCACTTCAGTGCTACTGTAGTGAGCTCGGCGGATTTGGCCAAATTTTGGTTAAGTCCGATGTGCCACCTGAGCGGCGCCTGACACGTAGCGCCTTGGTAAAATCGGTTGCATGAAATATATTAGCTATCAGACGCTAACTGAACGTTGCAGGTCATCTTTGTAAAATTCGACTCCTACCTATAGTGACAGCTCCTCGAAAGTGTGATTTTCGCGCAAAATTAGGTGTAGCGCCATTATCTCACGAATGGTGCCGATTACGAATTTCAAGTTATATACAGTATTTGTAAAGCCCATCGACGTCTACAGTTTGCAGCTTGTACCAGAGCGCAATCTTGTCGCGTTCATTAGTTACGTTGAAAACAGTGAGGACAAAATGCAGGAAACCTGTCCTGGTACGCGCAAATCACCAACACAAATTTTTGCATAAGTGTCGCAAAGGCTCCTCGATTTTCGATTTTTTGCGGATTCAGAGAGAGAACATATGTGGCAACAGGGTACAAGTAAAATCAGCCTGGAATTTTCGGGTATTTCAAAAGTTACGAGCAAAAAACTGCAAAAATCGCAATTTTTGTTGCCGCGTTTTCCCATGCTTGCCGGTGCGCCACATCGCCGTGTGGCCGCAAATTGCGACGCGTGGCATGGAGATCGAAGCGTCTGGGTCTTCTCATTCCAACGGTGAATGAATTGTGCAAATCGGACCTGCCGTTCTCAAGTTGTAGGCAGAAAAGTCAGCGCGGTTTGAAATAACAAAAATTTCAATAATATTGCGACATGGGTTCAGAAAACGGGCCATATCTCGAGATTTAGGCAACGTAGAGAGGTAAGATTTGTGGCGTTCTTCATAACTTCGATGCCCCTACCTAATTTAACTCTAATCTCGATTTTGAATTTTTCAACTTGTCCAGCCAAAACGCGAGTTTCTCAGACATTGACTCTTAAATTACCGTAGTCGCAAAAGCTCCAGTTCAAGTTTGAGAATAGTCGTAAAATATTCGCTGTATGTCAACTCAATCCCATGGTATTTCGATGCGTAGAACACGAATTCTGCATTAAATTTTTATTCAAATGCGTCGTTTTTTCGCCCGGCCTCAGCCGGGCGAACCCCTACGAGAGCTTATCGTGCGTGCGTGCGTGCGTGCATGCGTGCGTGCGTGCGTGCATGCGTGCGTGCGTGCGTGCATGCGTGCGTGCGTGCGTGCGTTCGTTCGGAACGCTCTCATATCTCGGCGTTGGTAAGTCGTAGGAAGGCGATCTTGGCATAGGTTCCTTTGGGGGGTGGGGGGGGGTTTGGGGGGGGGGGGGGCGGTTACCCCCCCATGGCCATCGGCCGATACGGACGAGGTTCCGGACGACCCCCCCCCCGGACTCCCATACCACACCCACCCCCCCCCCCCTAGCGACCCCAAATTGCCGAAAAATTTTCGCCTGCGGCGCAATTTTGTTGTTTTAATATGTATTTCGACCACTTTTAAGCTAGTAAATGGCGTTTATGTGTATGTTTGTGGTACTAAATGAGTAAAATACACGTTTTTCTGCACTTTTTGAAGCAAAAACTGCCAAATTTCCTTCAGTAAAAGACCCCCCCTAGCTTTTCAAACTGGCCATCCGGAAACGGAATCCGGTTCCGGATGACCCACCCCCCCTCGACCCTCAGTTGACCCCCCCCCCCCGGACCAAATCTGGTAGGAACCTATGGATCTTGGGCTTTATGAATAGCTCTCGACTTACTGGTAATGTCGCTAAGAGACTTCGAAATTCAAAAGTTTGAATTGCGCGCGCTGCAGTAACCCGAAGGTCAAAACTTAAAAGGGCTCTAACTCGCTCGTCTTGTGTCGTAGAGCGGCGTGCGATAGGTCAAGTAATAGGTCTCGATGTGCTCTTTCGTTTGGCAATAAAAAGTTTCTTATTTACGCAAACACGCAACACGAAAAGCGACATTCTCGCGTTTTTAACGCAGAAATCGCTCTAACTCGCTCAGCGTGCGTTGTACGGAGACGATCTTGGGTTGGTTGGATAGCTCTCGACTCACTGATCATTTGTTCTTCTATTGGTCGAAACTCAAAAGTTTGAATTTCGGGAGCTACAGTAACCCAAAGGTTTAAAACGCAAAACTTATCTAACTCGCTCGTCTTCCGTCATAGAGAGACGATCTTGAGTTCATTGAATAGGTTTCGGCACACTGATAATTCCGTTAAGAGAAGTCGAAATTCAAAAGTTTGAATTGCGCGCGCTACAGTAACCCGGAGGTCCAAAACGCAAAACGGCTCTAACACGCTCGTCTTACGTCGTAGAGCGGCGTGCGATAGGTCAACTAAAAGGTCTCGACGTGCTCTTTCACTTGGCGTAAAAATTTTGTTAATTACGCAAACACGCACCACGAAAAGCGACATTCTTGCGTTTTTAGCATAGAAATCGCTCTAACTCGCTCAGCGTGCGTCGTAGAGAGACGGTCTTGAGTTGCTGGATAGCTCTTGACTCACTGATCATTTGTTCTTCTATTGGTCGAAACTCATAAGTTTGAATATCGCGATCTACAGTAACCCAAAGGTTCAAACAGCAAATCGGCCCTAACTCGCTCGTCTTACGTTGTAGAGCGGGATTCGTTTGACCGTTTGAAAGCTCAGGTTGTTGAGGCAGTTGTTGAACACTCATTCCTAAAGAAATACTTTTGTTTTTTTTTAAACCCTTGTCTTACGAACAACTTTGTCTGCTAAAAAAATTAATCCCGGGCGATTCCAATGTTGCCTTGCAACAACCCCTCAGAAAGGAGCGTGTCAGAAGTAGCGCATGAATAGTGGACTCCGGGCGGGCGCGCGTCATATCGGAAAGGCTTCGAAATACTTTACAAAAGTATCCACTCTTTTACTCTTCCACTTTAAAACACTCACAAACCACTCTGTATTAATAAAACAACTCAACTTTTTTAAAACAGCTTGTTGCAGAATTCGCAAGGAAAACGCCGAGAACTCAAAGCTATTCCAAACTTTGCGCAAAAACCAGTGGCCGATCGTCTATTCTGCCGACTACAACATCGGATTTTTGGGCATTGAAAAGTTACACCCGTTTGACGCGGCGAAATGGAAGAAAGTGGCCGAGTTTTTGATCGGTGCGTGTTTTGTGTGCAGTTTTGCGCATTTTTTACACCAAAATAGCACAAAATGTGCATTTTAGCGGACAAAATGGTGTCAAATGAAAGGGAATACGTCTCGCCAGAAGAAGCGACGGAAAACGATTTGAGAGTGGTCCATACGCAGAGCTATTTGAGCAGTCTCAATGTGAGATATTTTGGTGTAATTGTTTTTGTTGTTAGACCATATTTTCTCTGTGTGTGTAGATTTGGATTTTAGATATAAATTTGAAGCCTATTTGTACGTACCAAATAGCCTATTCCGTGAGTGAATGACGTATTTTGTGCGCAAATGGGCTATTTTGTGCGATAGTAGCATGGTCTGTGCGTAAATAGCTTCTTTTATGCGTAAATAATCTTTTCCTGTGCTTAAAATGTCAATTTTCCTAGCCTACTTTGTACATGAGTAGTCCATCATTCTACACGTATTCAGCACGACGTCAAGAAAAAATGCTTGTATTCGTTCCTGTTGCGTAAATAACTCCCAATGCGTATTTTCCCATTTGCTTACAGTGGAGCGCCAAGGTGGCCATGATAATGGAGGTGCCTTTCGTTGCGTGTTTTCCCAACTTTTTGGTACAGAGATACGCCCTCAAAAAATTCCGCTTCCACGTCGGCGGCACGGTTACGGTAATTGGCGCCAAATTTGAAATTTTTAAATTTGTCGTTCCTTCGCCCCTCTCTGACCGCTTATTACCCCCCCCCCCCCGGCGATCGGGTCACAATTTTGCACTTTTACACATTTTTTAATGAGACTCATTTTACTCAATTTTTACTATCCCTTATTTTCCACAATTTTTACTATCCCTTATTTTCCTCAATTTTTACTATCCCTTATTTTCCACAATTTTTACTATCCCTTATTTTCCTCAATTTTTACTATCCCTTATTTTCCACAATTTTTACTATCCCTTATTTTCCTCAATTTTTACTATCCCTTATTTTACACCAATTTTTACTATCCCTTATTTTCCTCAATTTTTACTATCCCTTATTTTGGACAATTTCCACTATCCTTATTTCCTCTAATTTTTACTATCCCTTATTTTCCACAGTTTTTACTATCCCTTATTTCCACAATTTTTACTATCCCTCATTTCGAATAATTTTTACTATCCCTTATTTTCCTCAATTTTTACTATCCCTTATTTTTCACAATTTTTACTATCCCTTATTTTCCACAATTTTTACTATCCCTTATTTTCCTCAATTTTTACTATCCCTTATTTTCCACAATTTTTACTATCCCTTATTTTCCTCAATTTTTACTATCCCTTATTTTCCACAATTTTTACTATCCCTTATTTTCCACAATTTTTACTATCCCTTATTTTCCTCAATTTTTACTATCTCATTTTCAATTTCTATACATCCCTTATTTTCCTCAATTTTTCCTATCCCTTAGTTTCCAAAATTTTTACCAGCCCTTATTTTCCTCATTTGTTACTATCCCTTATTTTCCACATTTTTTACTATCCCTTTTTTCCACAATTTTTACTATCCCTTATTTTCCACAATTTTTACTATCCCTTATTTTCCACAATTTTTACTATCCCTTATTTTACTCAATTTTTACTATCCCTTATTTTCCACAATTTTTACTATCCCTTATTTTCCTCAATTTTTACTATCCCTTATTTTCCTCAATTTTTACTATCCCTTATTTTCCTCAATTTTTACTATCCCTTATTTTCCTCAATTTTTACTATCCCTTATTTTCCACAATTTTTACTATCCCTTATTTTCCACAATTTTTACTATCCCTTATTTTCCACAATTTTTACTATCCCTTATTTTCCTCAATTTTTACTATCCTTTATTTTCCACAATTTTTCACAATTTTGCAATTTTCACAATTTTCCACATTTTCCACAATTTTCACCCAATTTCCCACAGTTTCCCACTATTTTCCACAATTTACCACAATTTTCCGCACTTTTTCACAATTTTCCACTATTTTCCACAATTTTCCACAATTTTCCACAGTTTTCCAGTTTTTCACAATTTTTAAAATTTTCCGCAATATTCCACAATTTTCCAGGCTGCCAAATTCGCCCTCGACCACGGCTGGGGCATCAACATAGGAGGGGGCTTCCACCACTGCTCCTCTAACAATGGAGGGGGTTTCTGCCCCTATGCCGATATAACCATAGCTTTGGAGTTCTTGTTTTTGAAGGGGTTGATACGGAAAGCGATGATTTTGGACTTGGACGCACATCAGGTATGGCCCTCCCCCCTCCCACCCCCCCCCCCCCAGTTCCAAATAACCCCCCTCCCCCTTCTCCTTCACCTCCCTCCCTCCCTTCCTCCCACCTAGCCCCGCATCTTACCTCCCCCCCTCCCCACGCATCCCTTTTATTCTTCCCCCTCCTCTTTCTCTTCCCCCGCCCCTCCCGCCATCCCGCCCTCTCCCTCCCCCCCCCCCCCCCCATGTAGCCGAATACGTGCGTGCGTCAGTGTGTCACACCCACCAATAGGGCAACGGTCACGAGCGTGACTTCACGGGAGATCAAAGGGTCTACATAATGGACGTCTATAACGCCTACATCTATCCGGGCGACGATAAAGCCAAAAGTTGGTGGATTTTCTGTGAAATTTGGAAAATCTGTGAAATTTGTTGAAATTGTGGAAATCTTTGAGATTGTAGAAACCTGCAAAATTTGCGGAATATGCGAAATTTGCGATATTTCACATTTTTTAGCATTTTTTAAATATAAGACGCACACCTGTACAAAATTTGATAATTTTGTCAGTTCTTTTAGCGAAGACAGTAAGTTGCACTAATTCTGTGAATATTGTGTAAATACAGAATAATAGCATTGCCCAAATTCGCGAAGTTTTGAAAATGAGATGTGTAGAGAACTGGTAAAATCGGCGATTTCTGTAAAATATTTTGCAGAACACGGAACCACAAGGAGTTTCTTGAATGTTTAAATAATTATTTAATTTGTTAAATTTAAATTGTTAAATTATTAAATTAAACTATTTTTAATTTCTTAAACTAAGTATACATTTTCGAAAAAGTACTGCTGTGTAGAAATTCGTTGTTTCAATAAGAAATTAGCTGGAACTAGGAATAATTAACTTATTAGTGACATTCTCCTTTTGAATATTTCGCCAAATGCGCAAATTTATTTTCCGAAATTCAGCAATATTAATTCATCGCTTACTCCACAAGCAATACGTTGTTCTTCGTTCAGTTACGTATTGCTGCGGCGCTTTCGCCGATTAAAGAAAGAATAGTACCAGTATTGATTGAAAGAAAGCGATTTCTGACTAAAATCATGCGCAAAGGTCACAACGACACGCGGCAACATATTCGGCACACCCTAGCGTGTCGTTGTGACCTTTGCGCAGTTTGTGTGGATGATTTTAGTCGAAAATGCTTTCTTTCAATCAATACTGGTACTATTCTTTCTTTAACAAATTGGTGGGCGGCGCAAAGCGCCGCATTTGCTACACCAGAGGAAAATCGTTTAATACTCTTACTTTTACATGCTTCATACTTGGAACATATTCTCCTTTCTGCCTTTAGGCATTTTACATGAAATAAGGTACATTTGTAACAAAATGACGCCCTTTGTGACGCTCGGCGGCATCATATGATGCAGTGGCTGACCTATTTTAAATGCCATCTCCGTTCCTTTCCATTCCTCGCCCGGCCGCGTCTAGACTAGACAGACGGCCGCGCCTTTTCCGGGCAAACCGCTCCCTAACGGCAAACATTTGCTGCGAACTTGGCTGATCAGTTGTTCTTTCGTCGACTTTGTGTGTACTTCTTCACCAATCGACGTGTTGGGGCGGGCGGCGTCTCTTCCAGCCAACCGTTCCGCTATTTGCATATTGCGTTTGATGGGGTCGGCGGCCCCTGAACAGCGCTCTCCCCTTGCGAAGGAGAAGAAAGACGCCATTGTCCCCCTGTCATACTACTACACAACGGCTGACTGAGTGACAGCGCCTCTGACTCTCCTGTAGTACCGAACCGATTCTCAATGGCGCGACCAGTTTTTGTCGGGCGGGCAGCGCCGCCGCCGTCGCTGCCTCCATATTACTACTCCGAGCCTGGGACTGCCCAGGTCTTGTCCGTCGCTCTTCTCGCCGGCGCCGAATAACGTCTCCCCGTCGCTTCGGTGCCCGACAAAGTGAATTTCCCCCTGAAGAATTTCCAATCCAATCACGCGTGACTGTCCTTCCCTTTCTTTGGTCCGCAATGACCCCAATGCGGCGAAGAAGACGACAACCCCTCAATACCTGCGGATGCTGCACGCTGTTCGTCTGCTGGCTTCGCGACACCATGGCCGAGAGCTGCTTCCGTCGCTCGACGTTGAGACGGCCGTTGCGGGTCAAAACAAAGGCGGCGCTTCGGCCGCGAATCGGCCAGAGAAGGAGTGGGACCGTCGAGTTCTGCAAGTCGCCTCTGGTGACGCTGGAGGAGATCGCGCCAGGTAACTCGGTCGATCAATGGGTCGCTGCTGACTGGGACTTGTTTTGATGGGTGATGCGTCAGGTTGGGGCTGACAGGGTAATCATGCCTGTCATTCAATTCTGCTCGCCCACCGCCCACATTCCTTCGGGCGCTAATTTTTTTCTCGGCTGGTGGCGCTTTGGGGAGGAGAGAGGACCACTCCCTTCCTTTTGCGTTGGCGTGTTGGTGAACTGTAAAGCACCAAGCCACTTCTTGTGTCTGTTTGCATTTGATGTCGTCTCGTTTTTCGCCTGCTTCTCACCCACGTTTGAACTTTGGACAGTCAATTTTTCGCACCAGCCGACAGGCTTCCTTCCTTCCTCTTGCGCCTATGGCGCTCTATTTGCCGTAGCGAACAATGGGCGCCTTTTGTACTGAGCTGCGGAGCGAGCCACCAGTCCATTATCGTGGGCTGAGTAACACTGCGTGACAAACAGTCTGTTTGCGCAGAAGACACACCTATACTTGAGCAGACGCTATTCTCATCTACTGCAAAAGAAAAGCGAACGTCAGGGCGAATTTTGATGGCCAACCAAAGTACTCTCCATAAGAGCGGCGGTGTCGTAACATTGAATGGGACGGCTATTGCCACCAGCTACTATGGCAGCATTCTTTATGAACCCCACTCTGACGTAGCAGAGAACAGTGTGGGCGTTCCATAATCGGCCCCATGGGTCTTATTGATGGTTCTATGGGAAAGCGCCGTTGGCAAGGGGAAGTGTCCTTGGTCGCGCACCGTCATTTGCCGCAACCTTGCGGACAATTTTCCGTCGTTCGTCCCTTCTCTCGGCGTCCCACCGCCATCACCGAGAATACGGTCGGCCTGTCGTCTCTGATGTATGCGCTCGACCCAGGACGACCCTGAGTCCGCCTCTCCAGGCCCTTCCTTCCCATGCAAACTTGATCAGGCAGAGAAGACGAAGACGACACTGCATTCCTTGGGACTATGTTGACAACGATGCGGCTACTATTGCGGCGCATCTGCCATCGGCAGCTGCTGGTTGCCTTCTGCCGCCACGCTACTAAGGGATAGTGGCAACTGGCCATCCCCCCTTGCGGTTTGGCGGGGGCGCAAGTCTGACAGATTGCGCACCGCAACCGCCCCGCCGCCTCTGTTGCGCGGCGCGAAGACGAGAGGCCAGAAGGCGTGGTAAGGGAGAAATCGAGAAAGACAGAAGGGGCGAGCGTCTAACGGACGACTGCGACGACGGCCCATCCGTACGAGATTTGACTGGCGCCGCCGCGGAAGAGGGAGAAGACTCCTTCCGACAGAGTCGCGCTCTTCTTCGCTCTCTCAGTCTCTCATTACTTAAGAGCTGTCCCCGTTGCTCGGCGGGAGATTGCCATCGTCGCACCTTCTTTCCCCTCTGTCCCTCCCTCCCACGCGGCTGAAGCGACACTCGTCGTCGTCGTCTTCGACTTGTGACTCGGAGAGAAAGAGAAGAAGCCTGCCTACCACCACGAGTGGCAGCAGCAGCAGCACTGCTTTGAGAAGGAGGGAGGAGAGGAAATAAGCCTGCTTGGCTGGCTCACCGACCTGTTGTTGTTATGGTCGGCTAGAATCGGCCAACCCGTCTTTCGCCTCGCTCACGCCAGCTCAACTCCCACTCGCCCACTCCTCGTGCCCATTCTATTCCGCTGACTGGCGGCTTGGAGGAGTGAGGCGGGAAGAATTCATTCATCCCTCGCTGCCGCGACGGGCTTTGTGCCAGGCCGCCTTCATTATTAGCCATTTCACTCTACTTTGCGAAACGAGAGTTGACGGGAACGATGGACCTACTCAAGTTTCCAGGGCGATTTTTCAACTTCAGTACTTATTCCCTGAACGCCATTCCAGAGGAATGCCTCCTTGGTATGGGAAGGGTGCTAACGAAGCTAATAGAATGAGTACACACACCCTACTTACTGTATGTATGAGGTAGAGAAGTTTTCATTGGCGTCGCTTTTCAGACAGCTCCTTTGAACTGGGCGACCACGTTCCCTCGAGCGACAGTTTGGACCGAAAACTGAGGAAGTCGGCTCTCAGCTGCGATGTCAGCGCTTCCACGTCGTTTATCACTGGAGAAGGACTGGCCTCATCGGAACACGGACAACTGTTGAACAATAGTAGTGGCATGATGCGCAGTGGGACGGCGCCCTCCGTCTGCCGGCCTCTGTCTGTGTCCGGGCCCGATTTGGCGCTGGTCGACTCGCCGAGCACCTCGCAGAAATTCGCTGTAAGAGCGCTGCGTTGCTGCGCGTGTTTGTGCCGTGACATGTCGCTTTGTACTTCACACCTACTCCCTTGTTTTAGAACTTCCTGGTGCGCCCCTTTCGGAGCATTCCGCCGGCGCTTAAGCGGACGCGCAGCACGTCCAAGTTGGCCGGCAAGCGCGTCCACGACGCCGCCGACGGCGGGTAAGTAAAGGTCGTTTGAAGATTTGAATCGAGCGCGCGCTGGCTTGTGAATGAATCGCGTAGTCTCTAACGCGCCGCGCTCGCGACATTTTGTGTAATACCCAAAGGGGGCACACCCTCCACCCGAACTGGGACCTCGGTAGAGACATGTAACTGGATTACAAGCGCCGCCTCGCGACCGCCGCCGCCGCCGCTCGAATGTCAAGTCAAACAGAAGGGGAAAATTGAATGGCTGGCGGTGCCGATAACGGGGACACCCGAGCGAGCGCCACAGTATACTCGCTCGCACAATCGTCTTTGTCCCAGCAGCTGTGCGCGGTTGACGCCGCCCCCTTTTGTCCCCATATTCGCCCCCGCTGGCTAATTAGATAGGGGGTACGGTAGAGAGAAAGAGATGGGGAGTTAGGGAGTGAGCGCTGCGCAAACAACTTTCGAAAATGGACGCTCGCGCGCAGATGGCGACACCTTTTGGCGCAGCAGTTGTAAACCCCGTTGCGTGCGCCGTCAGGTCGAACCCACTTGCGTCACTCCGCAGAGCCATATTACACACATGATCTCCGTCCATTCTTTGTTTTGCCTCGAGTAAGCGAGGAAACTCATTTTGCTGAGAGCGCGCCAAGCGGCTTGTTGATACGCGCGCCCACTCGCTCACACGTGAGCCGATGAATGGTTGCCAACTGGGAAGAAAGCTGAATGAATGAATGAAGATAATGGTGACCGTACTAACGGACAAACTCTGGTCGAAGGTGGCCAGCGGACGACGGCGTTTCAGCGTCAGTCGCGACGACGGCGTAACGTTCTGGGTGTGTCTGCCCGGCTGACTGTTTGACTACAAAAATACCCAGACCTACTTCAGCCGTATCACTCAATGAAACCACTCAATTTCAGTCATGGGCAGCCGAGTTGGCTGGGCAGGCGCCAGGGGGCCGAGAATGGAGGCAGGAACCCGCTCAACTTCCCCTCCTCTTCTGCGGAGATGCGGCCGCCAGTGCCGCCATCGTCGCTTCTACCGTAATCTCTCAAGTTCTACCGTAACCCTTCCTACTGTCGTTTATGTCCCACGAGTCTCTCCTGAGCTACTCTGCGGCTACGCATATGATCGACTTGGACAACGGGCGCTTCCAATTGA
>JASAMZ010001068.1:0-12888 GCA_030248115.1 Linhomoeus sp. GSCO2_2 | reverse complement strand
TCTTCGTTCAGTTACGTATTGTCGGTGGACGTCCTGTGTCCCAACCGGTACACAGTGGCGACCGTCGACAACAACAAGGACGACGTCAACCAGCTGGCGGAAACGAAGAGCTTCACCTGCGAGAAGTCGGGCAAGTACGGCTGGACCGACCTGGTCAACCCTGAGCGCATCATGAAAGTCAGCTGCCGACGTGAGTTGGAGATGTGGAGAGCTCTTCTGGAGGTGTACGATAAGTCTTCTAGTCTTAGTCGAACTCTTTGCTGAGCCCCAGGCTTTCCTGTGATAATATAGTTTGCCCGTTGCCTTGAAAGTCACTTGTTCTGCTCGGCAGAATACAGCTCTTCTGGCACACAAAGTATAGGCGTCCTCTGTATTCGGCAAGCCTGCAGACCACTGAAACCATCCAGTGCTGTACACGTAATGGCATGTATGTGCGAGTTTCTCATGCATGCAGCATACCTTTCTGTGTCGTTACAGCTGGCTGCACAAGGCTGCACGTGGTCCGCAACAACAATGGTGTCAAGGCCTTGGTCTACAACTCCAACCAGATGGGCAACAACCGCTGGCCCATGTACGACAAGGTAAGGACTGTCGCTTTGGATTGGACGCTTGATCGTAGACTTAACAGTTGCGCGAAAACTGCGGAACATTCAGCCCAACGAGAGGTCGTGGGCTACCCTCGAGTGCGACTGGGCCAACCTGCGCACCGTCAAGATCACCTTCACCGACGGCAGCATCTACCACAGCATCGACATCGTCGAGAAGTTCTACTGCGCTGGCAAGGACGCCACCCAGGTACTTAGGCATCTGTCTTTGTAAGAAACTTCTATTCGGGAATTCTTGTGAAAACTCACCTCTCTTCATCCAGGACAAGTCGAGGAGATGGTGGTTTGAGGACCCCAACAGTGGCAACATGCGCGAAGTCCGCTACGTCTCCTGCCGTGAGTGTGGAGGGGAGGGGAGAGGGGAGAGGGGAGGGGGGAGGGGGAGGGGGAGGGAGAGGGGAGGGGAGGGGGGAGAGGGGAGAGGGGAGGGGGGGAGGGGGAGAGGGGAGAGGAGAGGAGAGGAGAGGGCACACACGAACACGACCTTCCCTTCAATTCAGCGTCGGTCTTCAAGGGCGTCCAGCGCAACGTGTGCATGACCGGCAACGACTTCACCTCGGTCAACAACGTACTTACCGCTGATGACTGCAAGAAGGAGTGCCTCAACACCTTCCCCGCCCAGTGCCACGCCGCCCAGTACGAGGTACGTGTGTGGTATATGTGCAACTAACGTACGCACGCAGTCGTATGCGCTGTGCGCAGCTCGTATCTATGCATGTGGACCCCCCCCCCCCCCCCCCCGCCTCCCCCCCCCGCCCCCCCCTTTACAAATGGCGCAAACTTAAACGGTGCGTCAATTTGCGGCAGCCGCTCTCAGGCGTGACTGCGTCGATCGCGCCAAAATTTGAATATGATATACTGTATGGTGTTTTTGACAAACTGTGCCAATGTGATGGAATGCTGTGCGGCGAGCCGTCAACAGCGTCGTTTTGCGCAACATCATGTAGAAAATTTTTTGCGGCGGTTTCACACGCTGGAGTTGTTGGTGGCGTAAACCGCCACACGAAACATTTATCATGATGTAGCGGAACACGACGCTGTTGACGGCTCGTGACGCGGGATTTGTTGAAATTTGGACAGTTTGCTAAAACATCATGCAGTCTATCGTGTCCAAATTTTGGCCCGGTCGATGCAGTCACGCTCGAGAACGGCGGCCGCAAAGTCGGTGTTCTCACTTTCTTGACGCAGCCTGTATATCAAAAGAACACCGTTGTTAATAGTTTTATTTTCAGTTCGCGGTCAACAAATGTTACCTCAAGTGGAAGACGACCTGGGAGGCCCCGGCCAACGTGCCCAAGGACCCGACGACGGGCCTGCCGGTCTGCATTCCGGCGCAGAACCAATTCGACTTCTACGACCCCAAGAGGTGGTTCCTCAACGGCAACTTCCTCGACGGTCGCTGAGACAGACGACCACATAACGTCAATCCTCCAATAAGCGCCCTGGGCGCCTATTTTCTCAACCTTCCTCTAGGCGGGGCGCTTATTGGAGGGGGCGCTTATTGGACGCTTATTGGAGGAGGCGCTTATTGAAGGGGGCGCTTATTGGAGGATTTACGTTATGTCACACTGATCGTTCGCAGCTAGAGGGAAGGGACAGAAACGCGCTTGAAGGTTTAACTTTTGGTTTCAGCGTGACTCTTCATGGCGATTTCAGAGTCATTTCAGCTACAAGTTGTGCGCGTGAGTGCGTGCGCGTGTGCGTCCGTGCGTGCGTGTGTGTGTGCGTGCGTGCGTGCGTGCGTGCGTGCGTGCGTGCGTGCGTGCGTGCGTGCGTGCGTGCGTGCGTGCGTGCGTGCGTGCGTGCGTGCGTGCGTGCGTGCGTGCGTGCGTGCGTGCGTGCGTGCGTGCGTGCGTGCGTGCGTGCGTGCGTGCGTGCGTGCGTGCGCGTGTGCGTCTGTGCGTGCGTGCGCGTGTGCGTCGGTGCGTGCGTGCGTGTGTGCGTGCGTGCGTGCGTGCGTGCGTGCGTGCGTGCGTGCGTGCGTGCGCGTGTGCGTCCGTGCGTGCGCGTGTGCGTCCGTGCGTGCGTGTGTGTGAGCGTGCGTGCGTGCGTGCGTGCGTGCGTGCGTGCGTGCGTGCGTGCGTGCGTGCGTGCGTGCGTGCGTGCGTGCGTGCGTGCGTGCGAGCGTGCGTGTGTGCGTGCGTGCGTGCGTGTGTGCGTGCGTGCGTCTGTGCGTGCGTGCGTGCGTGCGTGCGTGCGTGCGTGCGTGCGTGCGTGCGTGCGTGCGTGCGTGCGTGCGTGCGTGCGTGCGTGCGTGCGTGCGTGCGTGCGTGCGTGCGCGTGTGCGTCTGTGCGTGCGTGCGCGTGTGCGTCAGTGCGTGCGTGCGTCTGTGCGTGCGTGCGTGCGTGCGTGCGTGCGTGCGTGCGCGCGTGCGAGCGTGCGTGCGTGCGCGCGAGCGCGAGTGCGACCGTGCGAGCGTCTGTGCGTGCGTGCGTGCGTGCGTGCGTGCGTGCGTGCGTGCGTGCGTGCGTGCGTGCGTGCGTGCGTGCGTGCGTGCGTGCGTGCGTGCGTGCGTGCGTGCGTGCGCGTGTGCGTCTGCGCGTGCGTGCGTGCGTGCGTGCGTGCGTGCGTGCGTGCGTGCGTGCGTGCGTGCGTGCGTTTCACTTGCTACTTTCGGCTTCTGGTTGCTGTTTCGCGCTTCGCTTGTTTCTGCCAGTTAGTTCTGTTGGCGCGCCGTGTCTACTTGTTGTTTATGCATTTCTATGCATTCCACTGTGTTGTGTGACGTTTTGTCTCGCTTCGCCCGCCCTCGTGCTCGCTACATCTCGCTCGGCGCCTTCTCGTTGTTGAAGTGTGAATTGTATGGGCGTTCTGTGTCTTCTGTTACGCTATTGTGCATTCTATTGATTCTTGGCGCGTGTGTATTGTGTATACTAAGTGTGTACCCTGGTTCTTCCTTCACCCCAAATCCTCGGTCAGAAATAAGGACTGCGCAGTATGGCCCGTGCAGTAAGCAGCACTACGACTGCCTTACTGCGGGCTTACTGCTGGTTTGGTGTGAAGTGAACTACATAGGCCTGTCACAGACTGTTAGTAGCGCACGCACAGTATGTCATAGGCGATACGCATACCTGTCGCGTCGCGTGTGTATCGTTGCTTGCCGTGAGTATCTACAGTGGTAGTTGTTAGGTGTCTGGACGGGCACTTTGACATTTTTGCGTTACTCACTTCTGTGTTATTCGAACGAAATATGTACGCGTTGCAAATGAGCAACAAGTCGCACACACAATTCAGCAGTCTACTTGCTATCCTATTCTAATCACCAACTATATCTAAAACACGCAACGATATAGCGTCATTTTTCATCACGACTACCGTATAGTTCGTCGACCAATCGGCGCCTTCTCTCGCTTTGCTCCGTGTACTCTTGGCGCATCTTGAACGGAAGAGAATACTTTTTACATCAATTTTGGCGGGAAAACTCTACTTTAGGTCTAAGTGTAGCAGTAGGGGCGAAATTTATAGACTATGGTGGATACTTTTGGTGGCTTTTGAGTCGAAATTTGTACATAGAAACGAAAAACCACAATTTTTGGCTTTCGGTGCAGATTTTCGGTCAATTTCGCTCGGCGACAACCGCAAAATCGCGCAATTCATTTCTCGATGCGTAAAAAATTGTCACGTTTTCAAAGCAACTCTGTAGTGTCGCATAATTTTTCTCATTCACACCCATTTTGCACAAGAAAATCGCGCGATTTTCGCCATTTTTCCATTAAAAACCACAGTAAAATCCATTCCACGCTACCGTAACCTTCCCAATAACTAATCTACGCACCACAATCGGCTTTTTCGTCACGGGACAGTGCCAATTGCCGTATTTCTGCTCAATCGACTCCAATTTATGGGTGATGAACCTTCCTATGGGCTTGTCCAGCTTGCGAATTCGAACCCAGTCGCCCAGCTAAAACACTTTGAGACAACTGGAAACAAATTGGAAATGGGGAAAGGGGGAAAAGCAAAAATAAATGCTAGATTTGAATTGAATGACACAGATAGAGTGACATACCCCACCCTCTATAACTATCACAGCTTTCTCCCCCCCCCCCCACCCCCCCACAAGCGGGCCCAGGGGGGGGGGGGGGCAGGGGGGCACTGCCCCCCCCTTACGGTCCGCCCTTTAAGAAAAAAAATTTTTTAAATTGACACACGAATATAAAAAATTTCGCTTGCGGCACTATTTTATAAGAGAATTTGGTATTGAGGGGCCAAAAATCGCCAAATTTTCGCCTGCGGCGCTCTATTTAGGCAAATTTGTGTTCAGGGAAGGCGAAAAACGTAAAAATTTTCGCCTGCGGCGCAATTTTAAATCCAAATTTATAGTAACCAACGGGTTGCCAAGGTCAAATTTTAGCGATTTTTGGCGTTATAATGCCCTAAAAGTGCGAAATTTTCGCCTGCGGCGCTTTGGAAAAATTTTGCAATTTTGTGTCCCTCCTACCGGAAAATCCTGGGCCCGCCACTGCCCCTCCCCCCCCCCCCCCCCCCCCCAAATACAATACCAACCTGTGGATTCAATCCAGAATTGGGGGGAACCAAAGCGCAAAAGTCGGTCGAGTGAGCGTAGAAGCACTTGGCGAAGAAGGAGAACTCGTGACGCTTGCATCTGAAATATGTGAAGATTTGTGGATTTTCAATTTTAAAACTTGTGGGTCCAGTTTGGGGTGACCTTCCATTAGAATTGAAAATTTCGTTCGCCGTGCTAAAACGCCAGAATATAGTACTACAGAAATCAGCTAATGGAAGTGATTTATATTATTTGCAAAGTTTGTCCAGGTGCGCATATAATTATCTATCGGGCAAAATTATGCGTTTGTTAGCACCTTTGAATTATGTATTTTGCGCTAAATTGTGGTTTGAAGTGCATACGCTTGTGCAAAACTCAAATTTCGACGCATTATCACCTTTGCATTGCCACCAAATCGGGCGTAGCGAGCGAAAGGTGCTATCCCCTCACCGACCGCAGGATGTATTTTTACATCCACCTGTCAGCATGATACCTCAAAGACGTTTTTTGATGCATGAAATGCTAATGTATCAAATAAGTGATCCACTTGATATCTCAGTACCGAAATGTGAGTGAGTGACAAAAATTGTTGATGCATGAATCATTGAGTGAAGGTGACACTTGAAATTTATGATGTTTCACCACGCAATGGGAATTCCACGGCACCTGAACCACAGATACCACAGGCACACATACTCAAAAACATTGCCCAACCTATGGAACATCTTGTATCACAACTTGGGGTGAAGAAATGTTCCACAAATGCTACAGTAGCAGGTGGTGCTATTGCCACCTTGGGTGATGACAGCAACCATAGTCATCGACTGGGTGCGTTGGGCCAGTTGGTGATGAAGTTGGTAGTATTAACCATGCATGGCTGTGGTACCACCGTGCCCAGCACCACCACCATCTCCTCCACCTCCACTGCCTCCTCCCCCATTGCCTCCACCTCCACTGTTTCCTCCACCACCTCCAGCACCCAGGCCACCAATTTCATCTATTTGAACATTCATTTCCTTTCATTCTACTTGCACAAAAGAACTTTGTTGTACTTGAACTACTAGTATATATTCAGTTAGCAGTGTTCGAGAAGGTGCACAGATTGTGGCATCGCAATGTCTGCAGCAAGCTGTTTATGTATTCCAGTTGTAAATGTAAGCAGTGGTCTGTCGAACATCCCATCTGTCAAACATTGGAATATATTCTCTGAGAATGCCGCCATCTCTCTTGTCGTGATACAGAGATGTACAAAGCAATGTGCAGACTAAGGAGACATGCATCCTAGTGCAGATTCACTGACTTGTGAGAGATCATACAGCACAAAGCAGAAAGCCAAAGCACAAAGCCAGAAGAAGGGAAGGGTGGACCAGGCCTGAGCACACAGTGTCTCTCTCATCTCTCCCCCTATCTGTGGGAACCAAAGTATCAAAATTCACCATAGTGTTGCCGAAGCATCACTGAAGTATCAAAACTCAGTCAAAATATGTACCCCACTAGACTCCGACCAGTCAGGTACCATTCCATGAAAACTCACTCGTTGGAGTATCAACTCATCATCTACTGAACAGACGAGGCATCAAGCGAACCTGTCAGGCACAACATTCACAGAACGTCCACGGTCGAGTATCATGACAATCGCTGCGGTCGGTGAGGGGCTATTGGAGGGATGAGGGGGGGGGGGTGCTTATTGAGGGAGGTATCTACGCTTATTCAAAGACTCAAAGTAAAGTTTCCACACAAGACACAATCTTTTCAAATTGTTCTCACCCACCTAACGCCCAACAAATCGGGCGAAGCGAGTTGCGCGCCCGCACCCGCGGCGCCCAACTCGCTCGGCGCCTTCCCCACCCGCGACACGCGCCCCACCAAGAGGGCCGCCTCGCCCGCCGCCCGCCACACGGAGCCCGGAGGCATTCTGTGGCACTCTTTTCTGGTTCTTGATAGAGAAAAGGGGAGAGTGTAGAGGTTTTCTGGTTGTGGATGGAAGGAGGTGGGAGATGTTTCTGGTTCTGGAGAGGGAAGGGAGGGAGAGTTTTGTGGTCGTGAATAGGGGAGAGGATGATACTCTTTTCTGGTTCTAAGTAGGGAAGGGTAATACCTACTCTATTCTGCCCTTAGATAAGAAAGTGAAAGGGGAACACTTCTCTGGCTCTGGATAGGGGGAATCGTGCTCTTTTGCTTCAAGATAGAGAGCGGAATTTTTCTGGTTCTGGATAGGGGAGGGGCACTCTACGAGTATGAGGCCGTGTTTTCTGGCTCTGATGAACAATGCACTCTTTTCTGGTTATACTCCACAAAAAGTGTGGAGTATATAGCGTTTGTGCGCGAAACGCAGTAATTTGGACCGGATGGGGTTCGCGCGTGCAGCGGCCGATTTGCAAACGGTCTTTTGCGATGGGTAGGCCTAGTAAGTGGGCAGGGTGGACACCAAACGGGGTCACGCTGCGGGACCCCGTTGGCGGGAAATTCAAAAATTTAAATTTTCAAAGTACTGAAAAAGGCATAGTACAAGGTAGAACTCGAAAAAGTTGCATATAATGGTATATACTATCTTTCGATATGTTGTAGTACTCGATAGGGCCGAGGGTGGAAAAAAAGAATTGGATCGCTGCGGGACCCATTTTGGCGCCAAATTTGAAAAATTCGCGAATTTTGGCCCCGGGTCGACTTTGACGGGCTGCTGTGCGAGCTAGGTAGCAGCTAGAGCGGCAAGACCACTCTTGGTGCTCCTTCCCAGATGTCCTCTATCGAATGAGCCATGAACGGAGAAAATCGGGCGAAACACAAAAAACTTTCTTACACTGCGACTTTTTCGACTCCGGGGTCGAAAATTGCGATTTTCGCATTTCGGCGTCTATAGCCCTCGAATGCGTTGCCGAATCGTTCCAAAAGTGGTTTCAAACGATTCTACGTTGAAATCTGGTCCAGAAAAGTGTTTTGGCACATTTGCAGAGCTACAGTAACCCTGCCGCGTCCATTTGAACATTGGGTGTCGGGTCGACTTTCGCGACATTATACTCGATTTCGGGGTTTTCGGGGGCGCTGATTACGAATTTGGCATCCGTTCAGTGTTTAGATGATGTTTGAACATACCTATGACGAATTTGCATGCTACCGTACCTCAAGTGAAAAATTTCGGTTCCTGGAATCCACAGGAAGTTAGGGGTGTTGTATGTCGATTCTGGGGTATTCTGGGATGTAGGTCACAAATTCGGCATTAGTTTTGCAACTGGGAGTGTCAGGAGGCCACAACAGAAGAGGAGTCACCGTGCTTAGGAGTTCAAATTTGTGGAGTATACTGCGTCCCCCGGACGACTTGCCTGGTTCTATGTAAGCAATGCGCCCGTTCAAGTTGCAGACAAAACAAGACAATTCTTCGGCTTTTCGTGCGCAAAATGGTAAAAACAAAATTCAACACTCAAAGAAAATCAACGGTATATTCTCAGCGCCGCTCTCATCGCAACAACACAACAAGAAAACTTTCCCAAAACAAGAAAACTGTTCCACTACTATTTCTTCGCTTTTCGCTTCTTTTTCCCAACGAACGCCTTCAAATCCTTGCTGAACTTCAAATTTTCCTTTTTGCCGCCCAATTTCAAATAGGTGTACGGCTCAAATTTTTGCGACTTTTTCTTAAAATCGCCAGATTTTTTGGGGTTTTTCGAATTTTTCGCTTTTTGCGTCAAGTCTCGGTGAATTCCCTTGCCGCCGGATTTGTAGCTGCGAAAAAAATTTTTTTTTGGAAAATTTTATGTATTGTATTGTACTGTTATATGTATTGTACTTCATTGCATTGATATCCCATCAACCAGCACGGGGGTCTGACAGACCCCCGGGTTTTAAGATGGCCCAATTTCTCGGGAAAAAAAATGATTGTCCCACATTCTCAAAAAAAAATTTTTGGAAAACAAGATAGCCAATCAAGGGGTAGCCCAAAAAAGATGGCCCAAGTACTTTTATTTTCTTGTATTTTTTTGTGCTGTCGTTTGAGTATCATTGCGGGGCAACCTAATGTCCGTTGTCGTTTGAGTATCAATCTTTGCAGTATCCACCGCGAGTATTCCCATTGGGTATTGAGTACCATTCACAACACGAAACCGCAATTCTTCAATAAAACGGCAAGCACGTTTAATCAAACCATCAGAAATAGAAGCAGACAGTGGAATAAAACGGTCATGGAAACCGAACAGAGAAACCAGTGAGTAGAGCATTCAAACGTATTTGGAGATGCAATCCAGAGTGTGCCATAGCTCCATGCACGACAAGACGTTATCTCCATGGGTGTTATAGTGAAGAAAAACTCTGCACATGTGACAGAAATGAGTCATCTTAAGCTTCGCTCCAAGGTGCATCACACATCTTTTCCTATCCTTGTACGGCACATGCCTGCCAAAATGGCCTAACTGCCAATTCATTCTGATGGAAAACAGTTGCTGCTTATTGAGAATTGGCAGGACGAGCGAAATGTTCTGTTGAACCAGAATTTGTCTGAGCTGTGGCTCGTCGAGAATGTGGAGAAACTGCTGCAGTTGAGAAACCACCATGGGTTTGGCATCCACATTCTTGAATTCAGGTCTGTACCATTTGTAGATAATGACTGCGTTGACGAGGGCTGCCTCCAAAAGGAATGAAAACCCGCTTCCTCTTCATGCCCCTCTTCAATGTGGAGAACTTGGAGACCCTGCACAATTACATTGGCCAGGTCAACGAGTGGTTCGACATCATCGAAGAAGGCCACGACTTCTTCTGTCTCATCAGGTGGATCAGCCACGCATTTCTCAGAACGTTCCTACTTTTCGCCATTGATGCCCTACTTCTCCTCCACCCCCATCAAGGTCTACCTGAAGCTGCTCCAGCGTTGCGCCGGCATGTTTCTCTCGCTGGTGCGCATCCGCTCGGAGCCCAACCACCGCCCTGCTTCGCCTTCACTCCATTGGGAGGGACGTCACATCTTCTACCACTACTGCACCTTTGGCTACCACGACTGCTTCAACATCCATCACCAGACCATCCACATCAATTGCAACACCACTCTGAAGATTCATCTGACCATAGTTGCTTTCCGCTGCTGAAAAACTGACACATTCGTGAAATCTCGGATTCCTGACCTACGTTGATGCCCATTTAACTGTGGAACTATGCCGTCAATTATTTTTGAGATTGTGGGACAATCATTTTTTTTCGCATTTTATGATGGCCCAATACGTGTGCGAAAATTTTCTGAAAATTCTTGCCGCATCATTCTTGGTCCCACAGTTATAGGGCCATCTTGAAAATTCTTTGCTACTCTTTTTCGAGTGCTATTTTATGGGATATAGTATTGTGTAGTATTGTACTGCAATCCATTGAAGCATAGCGTATACAGTATTATTATAGATAGTGTATTATTGTGCATTGTAATGTACTGTATTGTATTGTACGACGGTATAATTCAGTGGATTACTGTACAAAATCATTCGCTGCATTACTGCATGCTTGTCGTCTGAAATATTGAAGTCAAAACAAAAATGTTGATGGTAGGTAAGCTGTTGTCATACTGTGTGTGTCACGTATTCAATTAATGTTTGCATTCTCACCTTTGGACGGATTTCGAATCGTCGTTTTCCGACTTTGTTTTCTGCACGGAAATATCCGCTTTTTCGTCAGAAATTTTCTTTCTCTGAAAAATAACTGCGGAAAATATCCGCGTAAAATGAGAAACGGTACAATGAAAATGTGGCACGGCCGCAAAAAGGCGAACTACCAAGCGAAATTGGAGTTTTAGAAATCTCAACAAAAATCAAATTATAATTACTTAATTCAAACTATAAACAAATTAAATTAAGATTAGAAAAATAACCCAAATAACGGTAATTTATTTACCTTTTTCGCTTTTACAGTTTTTCCACTCTCATTATCGCTATCGCTCATTTGGGTTTCCCCCTTTGGAATAATCAGTCTTCCCTTGGAATCGGTTTTGAAACCGCGATTTTTGTCCGAATTTTTCTTGCGTTTCAGAATCGACTTTTTATCCATTTTCGGATCATTACTTAGTAGAGATTTAGCCAATTGCTCCCTTTGCGTCAAATCCAAAATTGTGCCGTTTTCCGCGTCGATTTGCGGCTCGGAAATCCACAATTTTTCGCGATTTGGAGGTTTTTTGGGGAATTTTCGGAGCGATTTTTGCGATTTTGCGTCGGAATTTTCGTCGATTTCGTCATCGTCGCTGTCCTAAAATGAAAAAAATCCACAATTGTGACTATGTTTGTTGTGTGCTGATCCTTGAAAGAAAGGTGACACATTTCACAACGCAAGGATGACAATTTTTGCATTTATAAAAAGAAATAAGTGAACATTTTTAGAAATTTTGCAGGCATTCCACATTATTGTTACAAATAACCTACTCCACATATATGTATGCGCAAAATTCCCTATCTTCATGAAATTTCATCATAGTGCAACTCAACTTTCACATCTTTTGCAAAATGCCTCTGCTAAAATATTGGCGCATATTTGTTTCCCAAATTGCACAATTTTGTTCTCAAAATTACACAGTTTTGAGCCAAACTCCAGCCTCCACAATTATTTCAAAATTTCAAATTTCCAACATACCATAAGCAGATTGGCGATAGCGTCGGCTCTCGTGGACGCTGCGGCAGAAAAGGCGCCAAATTCAAAATTTTCCACATTTTCGAAATTTTCGTCGCCATTTTCCGAAATACTTCTCCTCTCGTTGCGCCTCCGCCTCTTAGCGATGTTCCGAATCTGTTTGCGCAACTGAAAAAATCACGTAAAAACGGTGTATTTTTCGCAGAATTCTGCTGCTTGTATACCAAAGACGCAACACACACGAAACGACACGCCAAATCCTAACATTGCAGCCGATATTCGCGCAAAAAACGCAATACGCACAGAGTTAAACGCAACATTAAAACACACGTAAAAAGCAAAACGCGTTTACAGTCGCCATCCATTAAAACACGCAACACGCACCAAGTAAAATGCCATACCGTAGCGTTTTCGTCCGTTGCGTATTTTAGCAGCGTCTCCTCGCCGAAATTCTTCAGAAAATAGGCCAAAAGTCTGCCGAAAAGCTTTTTCGCCCGGCTGCTGGCCAAATTCAAATCCCGGGGCGATAACAATGTTGCCAATACGGTTTCTTTGGCTTGCCGAAGCTGAAATGTGAAAATTCTATCGCTTCGTGAAAAATTTCAGAAAAATTGTACAGAAAAGTGGAAATTCCGCGCAAAATATGCGGGAAAAGTTTTGAGAAAATCAATGACCTTTCCAATACTTCAAACCATAGATGGGCAAGGTCGAAAATTCAGACCTGACAAGCTCTGACTTCAATGCGTGTTGGTATTTTTGCAAGGAAATTTTTGCAATTCTATGTGCTTCACCAGAAGGTTTTGCTACATTTGTAGCACCCAAAGAAGAAATTCCGAGGCAAAATGTGCACAACTTTAGTGCCAAAACTGAAAAATTGCTACTTTTATGTGCGACAGAAAGAAATTTTTGATATTTTTAAATGCCATAGGCAAAATTTTCAACTTCCATGCTCACGTTGCTTTTAATTTCTCTTTGAATTGGCCATTTCTATAGGAATTGGTGAGACGTAAAACCAATTTGGGTCACGGTGATGCGTGTTGGTCTGGATTTGGGATGCGTGTTACGTGTTGGGGTTGGATTTCAGGGTTGCATTTGACAACCCTTGTCAACCCTTTGCCCATCTATGCTTCAAACAAAGAATTGCAAACAATTTAAGGATCTCAAAAGTGTAAAATTCCACAAAAGTTAAC
>JASAMZ010001067.1:0-46420 GCA_030248115.1 Linhomoeus sp. GSCO2_2 | reverse complement strand
GCCCAGTGGCCGTTCGGTTTCTTGGAAGGTGGCGACAAGTTTCGTTGTGGACCTTGCGTTTGATGTGGATTCAGAAAACGCAACTCTTGGACTTCGAGTGGACGAGGTGTACATTGCTGGCCTGCCTGCTGAGTTTGCTGGGCACTTGCTTTACGTCCAAAGCTCGTGTGTGACGTCTGCTTCTGTCAACGGCGCTCTCCGGCCAGTGCTGACGTCATTTGTGGCACCGTCGAAGCCGACGAACGATGGCAACTGGACGCTCGTGGTGGGACATGGTGCCAGCCAACCAGTTCCAATCAGCCTACACCATCGAACGACGATTCGTGAAATCGAGCTGTCTCTCCTCGACAGTGTGTCAGCCACAGTGGTTCCCATTTCGGACGTCCACTTTGCCTGCCGCTTGAGTTTCGTCCCCCTTGCAAACTGGTGATTGCTTCGCTCTGAGTTTTTCGTCTGCACTCTGCACTACTGTCTAGAACACTAGCGGGCCCAGGGGGGGGGGCGGCGTCCCCCCCCCCCCCATTGGGCCCGACCTTAGGGAAAAAAATTTCCTTAGTAAAGGCGCGTATATGCAAAAATTTTCGCTTGCGGCGCAATTTTAAGTACAATTTCCTATATTTAGCTTCAAAATCGGCAAAATTTCGCCTGCGGCGCTTATTTTTGAGAAATTTTGGGACATTTTCAGCCAAAAATCGCAAAATTTTCGCCTGCGGCGCAATTTTGGGCAAAATTTTCGCTTTTGATAAGCCGAAACAGTCATTTTAAAGGCAGATATTGCAGTAAAACGGTATAAAAAAACGCAAAATTTTGTGCCTGCGGCGCAATGGAAAAATAGTCGAAAATTTTCTGAAGTGGCGCCCCCCCCCCCCATTCGAAAATCCTGGGCCCGCCACTGGTCTGAAAGCGCAGAACCACAACTGCACCCACCACTCCAGAGAACAAACCTGTGGCAAGCTACACGAGTTGTCGTGCAGCAGAAGTGGCCATCGAGCTGCCGCACTGCTCTGTCGGCACCTCCGCCCTCCAGATCAAGCTGTGGAAGCCGTTCGACGTCGGATGGCGGTCGTCGTAGAAGACCCATGGGCATTGGGGAGTGGCGGTTCCAGTAGCGGCAGTGGCAGCGGCGACATCTTCCTCGTTTGCGTTGACAGCGGCCGGCGTGGGAGAGTCGGTAGAAGTCGTCCAGAAGGCGAAGAGCAGGCAGGCCGATCGGCAGGCGCAGTCGACGAGTGCGATGAAATAGAGAAAGAAAGACAATGGTTAACTGACTCCCTTTTCCTGGAGCTTTTATGGAGAACTGACAGAGTATTGCGCAACATAATGCAATTTTGCACAACACGCTGCAATCTGACGTGGGTGCACGTGGCAGCGCATTGCACAACACATTGCAATTTCACACCCTTCTAGCTTGCCGTGAGACAGGATGGCGACTCACGCACACATATACTGTATCTCTGCCGACGTTGGCCGCAGGGTGCCGCCCCTTGTGGACCTACCATAAAAGCTTTAGCATAGGGGGTATAGGCAAATGGGGGTCCTATTCGTAGACCCCCCACCCCTCTTTTGACTATCTTGAACGAGAAGCGCGATTGCACAATGCGCCGCAATGAAGTGAAACGGCTGCGATATTTGCAAGCGTTGATATGGCGTGACGTGAGTTGAGAGGAGTGGAGTCAGGGCTCGATCGGTCGGCGCGAATACGCCCCTCGGGAATCTGAAATGAGCCGACAGTACGTACGCACATAAGGACGCCTCCCAGTAAGTACACTGCACCATTGACCGCCTGATAGGGCGGACTCCGACAGGGAGGCGGCCATAAGCAGGCTCCTTGTAGGTACATTTGGACGCCTCCACTCATCGGGAGAAAATCTGTAATAATGAGACGGCAGTACTTGTGGACGCTACACAGTACACACATCCCCCATTGCCCCACTTATGGCGCATGCCGTCCCTATAGGGTGCGTGGCGGTCATAAGGGGTCATGCCACCCAGTACACACACGTCCCACCTTTGACCCCACTTATGGGCGCCTGCCGTCCCTATAGGGTGCGTGGTGGCCCTTAAGTGGGCCATGGGGGGTCACGCCACCCGGCTAAGGGCCGCCTCACGTCCGTAGGGGGCGCGAGGCGACCCTTAAGTGGGCCATGGGGATGTTCTACTTATTGCGGTGGGATGACGAAGAAGGCGAAGTCGCCGGCGGCAAGACCAGCTACAGCTGCGGACCCAAAGAAGAAGGAGGCGACGACGTAAAGTGGCGCACTTGTAGGCCGCCCTCTCCTGTCAGCTTCTCCTCTCCTTTCTTCCACGGCCTCTGTCGCAACGGCCTGACTCCAATTTCTTTTCCGCCGTCATTACCCCCGCATGGACTGATTAACGGCGCCGCCCGCTCCAGAGCACGACCGCCGTTTCGCCCTTTGAAGTTAGACGCTGGGCCACGACTGCCAACGCTTTTCGGCACCTATTGCACCTCTCTCTGCTGGCCGAAATTGCAAATCCATTCGGTAGTTGATTGAACTAGCTGTTGCAGGTTGACCTATGTAATTGTATACGTTAATGTTGAAGGGTGCAAACGAGCAGTTCCTTGCTGCTGATGTGTGTACCGGCATGTTAGAATGTGCATAGGAGAATAGGAACCGGTATTCACCTCGCCGATTATTCGTGTCCATCGACAGCCTGCCTATATTGCCTCTTCTCTCCTTTGAACTGCTTGTCATCAACTTCACGGCCGTCATTCGCCACTGCCGTTTAGCGCCAAGTCGGCAGCGTCGAAGCAGTCGGAGGCCAAGAAGGCGCAGCAGCAGGCGGAGGAGCAGCAGCCGGTGAAGGTGATACGGTTGGCGGCCGTTCGACCCGAGCCCGAGATCATCATTATGCCTGAGGGCAAGGCGCCCCACTTCCCCCAGCAGCCGGTGGCCCGCCAGAACGAGGACGGCTCCCTGGAACTCGAGTGCTTCCTCGAGGCCGCCCCCCTTCCCATCATCAAGTGGTTCTACGAGCAGAACGAGCTGCAGCAGGGCGGCCGCTTCGCCTTCAGGCTCGACAACAAGGGCAGCGACGCCTACAGCGCCGTTCTGCAGATCAAGGCGAGAACGCGACAGTTCGACTGTCTATTCCTACGTAACGTATCTATGTATACGTTCCATGAGCGCCCCCCCCCCCCTCCAAAAGAGTAACCCCACCCTCTAATGGTACCGCGTCCCAAAGAGAAGGGAGGTTAAAATAATATGTCGTGGAGGCTTTTTGTAGTATTTACTGTGTTATTGGAGTATTTAAGAACTTAGTGGAGTATCTAAGAGTTCAAAAGTGCAATAGCTTCGACGACATCGTTTCAACATGCTATGTTCCACATTTCTATTGAGTGCGTACTGTATGCATGAGTTAACTCGCCGAACAGCGACAAATATTATGCACTCTATACCAATGTCGCGAACCACAGTAATCCACCATGGTACCGACGTACATACATACATACGAAACTTGCAGGATCTGGCCGACAGCGACGCGGGCGCCTACAAGTGTGCCATTGTCAATCCCCACGGCAAGGGCAATGCCAACTTCAACCTCAAGCTCACAGGTTCGTCTCCAGCGCCGAACAACGGTCAAGCGTATAGTCGCGACTTCCAATCTTCCACTTTGCAGGCTTCAGCGCGCCCACCTTCGTGGAGAAGCCGCAGATATCGTCTCGGGACGACGGCCAGATCATGGTGATGGAGTTCCGCTGCAAGTCCATTCTCAAGCCCACCGTCGTCTGGACAAAGGGTGACGAGATCGTGGCCGAGTCCGACCGAATCAAGTCCATCTACAAGGAGGAAGGCAACAACGTCTACTACGTCGCCCTCGAGATCAAGGTGCGGACACGAAACGCGCAGTTACTGATGAACGAGCAAAAAGGTAGCATCGTAGCATGTACCGAACCTCAAAGGGCTGTCCTACGGTAGCTTAGTTGGTGAGTGCGACTACTGGTACACCAACACAACTGCTACTGCAGGAGCCGACGAAAGACAAGGATGCCGGCCAATTTGTGGCGACAGCGAAGAACGAGTCTGGAAAGTTGACCGCAACGTTTACCGTCAAATTCGAAGGTCGGTTTGCTGTCCCTCTTTCTCAACTCTGCTGGCCACACAACGACACGTCTTACTCTTTCATTCACCATTACAGTGCCGCAGGGCGCGCCCACGTTCACGCGGAAGCCGCAGATTCTGCAGAAGACCTCGGACAGCGGCGACCCGGCCATCGCCTTCGACATCGGCTTCCAGGCCGACTTCAAACCCGAGGTGGCCTGGCTTAACCCCAAGGCCAAGAAGATGAAGGAAAGCAGCCGTATCAAGTTCAACATGGAGCCCGAGAGCGCCCCCAACACCTACGTCGCACAGCTGGAGCTCAAGGTCGCTACTCCGCAGCCTGCGCTCGCTTGCCAAAGACCGAATGTCGTTGACGACAGCTACCTAGTGGTCAAAAACAACTGTATTTCACAGTCATACACGTATTCGGAACGTAAAATAGGTAGGCAACATATGTACGTTGCCGATTGCGTCACTCATGCGGGTATGATCGATCAGTCGCTAATGACCTGCTGCTACCTAACATCATTCTGGGGGCAAGCCAATTGGCCATTCGCCAGACCACCTACGCAACTTGCTGGAGTGCACTGTTCCATTTCCCATCGATGTTCGATATTCACGCTTCCTCTCAGTCTTAGTCTTCTCCTCCTTCAGAATTACAAAGCCAAGGATAGCGGCACCTACATCTGCAACATCAAAAATGAAGCCGGAGAGGCCAACGTCGAGCTAACCCTCAATATCGAAGGTGGGGTTGTTGTGTAAGAATGCTCTCTATTTGTTGTACTCATGTGTAGCACACATGTTCAGCGCTTGAACCTTTTGTTAAGTCTTGTCTGTCAAGGCTCAAGTCAAGACTGCTTATTTTTGCCAGCTTCTTTTGTTCGTAACGTCGTTCCGTTTACAGGCGACGAGACGGAGTAGCAGAAGTCGCGGCCTTTGTTCTGCCTGTCACGTCCAGTCAAATCGTCTATGTTTGGCCGTCTAGCGGCGTAGTACATGGCTTCGGTGTTAGTCCGGCAGTGGCTAGCTTTTTGTTCGGCTTCCATGTTTCGTTGTCGAGCGCGCTCTTCGGTTCGTTTGACAGGAGAACTTATATACGTGCGACCACAAAAGGCGAACATGTGTAGTCGACACCACACCAGAATTTCTGTAGGTCCGCTGGACGACACAGCCGAAGACGCCGAATGAGCAGCAGCTGCGAACTCGTCTTCCCGCTCTGCCGTCCGTGTGCCATAATAAACGTTTACAATCGATCCAAATGCAATTTCGTTCGCCTAGGCCGCTTCCGTGAGATATTAGTCTACAACAACCTGTTACGTCAATGGTTTCGGTTACAGACGACTGTTGGATTACTCAGTATCCAAAGAAGCTCCGCTTAGTACCCAGGGTGGGTCCGCTAGCTCGACATTACATAATACTACATAGGTACAGAGACATGTGCAACGTCGGTTCTGTGAAACTCGTCGATGGTGCTGAAAGGACTGTCAGTCACAGTACGAACATGAATGAATAAAGCTTGTTTTGCACAGCGTACATACATACATACATACCACCACAAGAGAAGCGACGTCGCATAATACACGTTTCTAGTGGCAAGAGAATTGTGGCTGGATGGAACAGGCGACACTACGTCTCACAGAGTAGTTCAACAGCAAAGCCGCCGCCCATGTGCAGAGACCGTTTCCATGTTTGCAGAAACTCCATCATTAGGACGACGTTGATGAGTCGGCGCTGCTGAGAAAGCGAACTTGCGATTGTCGTCTCTGCCGCCTCAACAGCTGTCGTTGTTCGGTCTCAGCGTCTGGCAGCATGCAGGCGAAGAACGACTGCAGTAGCGTCACCGCCGCCAGGCCCACGGTGGACCAGAAGCCGAAGGAGTCGACCAGGCGCGGGGCGTGCTTCTCCCCCGAGCAGCAGAGGCAGTGGAAGGAGCCGGGCGAAGTGCCGTTGTCCACGCGATAGGGCGCGCCCGTCGTGGGCGAGTAGAGGCGCGCCTTGGTCGACATGCGCTGCTCGGCGGCGCCGCACTTCGACAGGCAGCAGGCCTCGAGTCTGTCCACCAGCTCCTTCGAATCGGCCGTCTTCAGCCGCTGGTTAGCGAAGTCTAATCCCAGTTGGGCGGTCACCTGACGCCGACAGCTCTCGGTGAAGACGACGAGGGCGCACTCGGCTGCCACCGTCTCGTTGCTGATGGGCGGCGGCGGCAGCTCCGACACTGACTTCTCGAAGACGACGTCAGCCAGGCCGCCCATCATCCATTCCAACACCAGTAGAAGAATGGCAAAGCGCCGAAACGAAGCCATCATAACCGTCGACTGCGGCGCTCCAGCTCAGTCGCCTTCCGTGCACTCGCGGCAGGTGAAAGCGACGAAGGTTCCATTTACCGCCGACCACTCTAAGGTTTGCCGCGGGCGCAACCGAGCCGAAATTGCTTCGTCGTCGAGGCGAGGTCGCACCCACACGGCTAGCGAAATGGCGCCCATTTGAAGAGTGTACCCCGCCGAGCGCTATGCTTGCTTTGAACTAGCGCTGCGCTGCCAAAAACACACGTCCTTTCGTGTCGAGCGAGACGGCACTGACAGCACAGTGGAAGTAAGATGGGGGGGGGGGGGGGGGGTGGCGTTAGGCGCCTTCTGGAAAGAAGGGCGGAACGGAAGGAGGGGACGACGAAGAACAAAACTGCGCCCCAGGCGTCGGCCGTGCCAAAAGCGAAATTACTGCGCCGATAAATAGGAGGAGCGGCGACCAGCAGATAGAGAAGGCGCTGCGCCCTTCGCCTCGCGTGGGGCGCCGAGTGGGAGGGCAAGTCACGCACGGCTAATGGAAGGCACTGGGCCGGAAGCTTCCTCCACTATTTAGCGGTGTCGCAGCGGGCGAAACTCGACACCGACGCACGGCAGGCGACGCCGCGGTACTATACAGCCATGTTTCAATGACGTCGCCAACCACGTACGGAAATTAGACAAAACAACACACACACAGGGATACGAGAGATACGATAGGCAACAGGTATAGTAGTCTAGGCAAAAGTGGACCCAATTCGCCCTCCCAATTATGCCAATGAGATGCACGCTGCGCCACTGTCAAGCCAGGTCGGCTGACGAACGCGAAGGAAGGACAGGGATATACTCAGCGTACAACATTCGCAATTGTTGTGTCGGTCAAAGGGTTGTCAGTCGTCTCGCTCGTCGCCGGACACCGAGCGTTCCTTCGACTCCGCCTTCTTCTTCTCGGCCTTCTCCTTCGGCGGCGGCGAGCGATCTTCGCTGGCGCTTCTGAAGAACAGTCAGTTCGATGTTGCAAAAGGATGAATCGATCTGGATCAACCGGGATTTGTGCATACTCATATACACATCATATATGCAGGCTCAAAAGTGTAGTGGTCCTGTCGCATTTTCTTACAAGCGTGTACCTGCTGGCGCTGCGCTCCTTCTTCTTGTCCTCCTTCTTTTTCTTGTTGTCCTTGCCTTTGGTGCGCGGCGGCGGCGACGCCGACCCGCTGCTACTCCTGACGACACAACGCCACTTATATGGACCGTAAGAGTATAGCCTACATAATCACAGGAGCAGCGCACTTCGAAGGCGATCGCTTCTTCTTCTTCTTCTGGCTCTTGTCGCGTTCCTTCTCGTCGCTGTCGCGTCGGCGACGCCTGCGCTCGGCCGAGCGCGAGCGGGAGCGGCTGCGCGAGCGCGAACGACGATAGCCGTCGCGCGGCGGCCCTCGACCCTGTTGGGAATACGAGATACTGTCCACTGAGTGCTCCTCACACGTTCTTCCACCACACAGTAGCTACAAAAAGCGCTGGGTTGTGACACCACAACGACAAAGGCCCAGTCGCATGCTTCACTCTTACGGGAAAGCGGTAGTTGGGCCCCTTGGCCCACTCGACCACCATTCGAAGGCCGCCGCCCAGGTTGCGGCCGTTCTCCTTGCGCATCGCGTCCTGAAGAACACAAGCGCAAGAATAAGACGAATAAGTACCCAAGAGCTGCTACAATCACTCGCTTCGACCGGCTGGCGCGCCAAGTAACAGCGAGTCGCTTCTTCTGTGAGAAGAATCGGCCCAAACTTACCATGGGCTGGCGAATTTCGACCGCCGGCGGCTCAAGCAAAACTCTAGGAGTGAACTCGGGACTCTGAGGGGCGCTCGCAAATCGATGGAGTGAGCAGCTTGGGCTAGGGACTCAGGCTCTCGTAGAGAGGAGGAGGTCTGGCGTTCGCTCAATCGGGCTCATTACTCCCCCACTCTCTGTCATGTCTGAGGAGAAGCTCAATGCCCAGTCAGTCTCGGATCGAGACGCGTCTCATGCTCTCGCTCTCTTTCTCGTTTACGATACGAGGCGATTCTCACATCTGCAAGGAATTCACCGGCTTCGCCTTCGCTCCCTTTCACGCTGGGCAAAAAGACCTCCCAAAAAGCCACCACAAAAAGTCAAGACCCGTCTCTGCATGATATTTAGCAAGAAATTAATAAAAACTCATACAAACCTTGGCGTCCCGCTCGTCGTCGTAGTCGACGAAGGCGTAGGCGAGCGAACCTCCTGGAAAAAGCAGTAGCAGCTACCGTATCCGAAAGCGCAACCTACTACAATCCACTACCACTCACGTCCCATCTTGAAGTCGCAGCGGGCGATCCGTCCGTAGGGCGAGAAGAGGTCCTCCAACTCCGACTGTCGCATGTCCTTCGGTAGACGACCCACGAACAGTTGGGCGCGACCGCCGCCTCCGTCGCCCATATTTTCTTCTCTTCGCTTTCTTTGACGTTAGACCCAACAGACAATCACTGATAAGCGACAAGACTCCACAAAGCGCTTCCTCACATTCTGTCCTGTTACGAGCAAGATACTATGGCAGGTCCAACCACCAGCGAATTCAAAGCAATACAAGCGCTGCGACTTCGAAAACGAGTTCTTCTCTTCTAGTGGCCCAAGAAAAAGAGCACCCCATCTCGGCACCTCAGCCTAGCTATACAACGCAGTGTACTGTAGCTACAGAAAGCTCTAACATACCCGCGAGACCTACGCGAACTTACACTGCGACCTGCCTATACACAGCTGCTGGAAGTGAGCAGGTAAAGCATTCGTGATCCCAAAATGGCACAGCAAGAACAGCGATCGACCATTCACTGCAGCTCACCAAGGTAAGGTGGCCTGAGGGTGAGGGGAGAGGGTTCCGACGATGACAGTAGTCTAAGATACACAGACCTCCCCTCACTCTCCCTTTCCACGTTTCCGGTCATTGACTACCAGTATCAGGCCATGATACATCTGGACTCGGCCGACTCCTTCGGTTGGGGCGAGGGCGCTTGGAGGAAGGAGATGGCGCGCATTCGCATGGGCGTCATGCCGCAGCGCAGCAGCGCGTCCACCACCGCCTGCGAGAAGAGACAGAAAGGGATTCGTCCACACAACAAGGCGCTTCATTTATCGTGGATCGACCAAAGGCCAGTCATCGTTCAAGCCAAACTGCGTCGGGGTGCAAAGTCCATATAAAGGCTGCCATTCAGCCCCCAAACGGTACCCCCAAACACCCGAGCATCTGAGCGAGCGAGCGTAGACTCGCGTGCCCACCCTGGCGAAGTAACCGCTGGTGCTTTTGTTGCCGGCCATCTCGAAGGGCAGCTCGTAGAAAGGCGACAGGTCCTCCACGTCCACTATGGCCTCCTCCTCGTCGCAGTAGAGTTGAAAGGCGCGACGGATCAGCTGAAGACATCGGTTGGGTTGCAATTGCGCTTCCTTTTGGACGTCAAGAGAAAGACGCAGTCCACCTCGTCCATGTCGACCTTCTCGGGGAAGGCGAGCTCGGGATTGCGGTCCAGAATGGTGGCCACCACCATCAGCAGCTGCAACAGACGCCTTTTGGTCAGCAGCAGAGGGAGGGGATCACTGTCACTGACCTCGACGACCATGTGTCGGTGTTCGGGCAGCACGATGACGCTGAGCATCTCCTCGATGGCGAAGGCGAAGGTCAGCTCGTACTCGGTCATGTCCAACAGTGTCGGCTGCTGCAACCACAGCAAAAGGGGGATGCGCCCAACGCTTCGAATGGTAAATGCAAAGAAAGGTGTTCGACCTGCTTGAGATGCGCCTCGGCGATGACGATGCCGCCGGGCGTCCTCTCGAGCACCTTCCAGACGCGATCGTGGAAGCCCGAGGGGCAACGGTTCATGGCGCCGTTCAGACGGCGCAGCTGCAGCGGCGACCTGCAGCATAAGGAGGAAATGAGGAGACTACTGTGTATAGGTAGAACTAAGTCAACACAGCGGCACTCACAGGCTCTTGTTGTCCCAAGTGGCCTTCTCAAGCACGTCGAGTAGCAGGGCCTTGATCTGCGAGGGCGAGAGGTCGTAGACGTCGGTGTTGGCAGCCACGGCGCTGACGGAGCCGAAGCGCTCGCGCTGTCGCTCGAACATCGACTTGATCAGGTGGCGCTCTGGGCGCTTGCTGGCGCGCACGTGCTGCTCCGCCGCGGCGGCCGCGCTCGCGTGGTACTGGAGCATCTGGCGCATCGCCTCGATCAGCCAGCTGGAATGGATAGGTCACTCTGGCATCGCATAGACAGACCGAAGCGCAAGACGAACGACTCAGACCGACCATATGCGAATGGAGACGATGCCGTCGAAGAGTGAGGGCTTGGCCTGGGCCAGGTTGGCGCTCTCGACCAGCACCTCCTGCTGCATGGCGGCCGTCTCGGCCACTGCGAAGGTGCAGGCGTCGAAGATGGCGTTCTCGATCTGCGTGGGCGCCATCGGGCGCGTGATCGTCTGCTCGCGCTTGCCCACGCCCACCGTCACCTGCGAAGGGCAGGGAGGGTCTTCGCCTCCAATATTCTGCTGTGAAAACCTACGCGACAATTCTCTCAAAGATAACAGAACAATGACGTTCTCACGTCACGCACTCACCTGCTTTCCTCGCACTAGGATGGTGGTAATAGCCGGTGCGAGACTGTCGATGACCTTCCTGAGGCGGGCGGCGCAGAAGCGCACCACGAACCACTGACGGAACACCTCCGCCTGACGATAGAGGCGCTCCATCAACGTGTACACCCTCTCTGCAAGGCGAAATGGGCGGCGAATCAATCTAGCGAGGTAGGAATATCGTTTGTCGTCGCAACCCACCGTCGTCGATTTTACAGTCTTTGCCGTAGCGGTCCCACAGTTCGCCCAGGATCCAGGCCTGTCGGCGCAGGGCGTTGTGTGGCGCGTCCTTGTAGGCGAAGACCAAGTCTTTGTCGTGGAATCGCTGTATGTCGCTCTGCAATGGAACAAACAAGTGGGTGGACTCGACGTAATTGTCATCGATGACGGAAAGTGTGTGTGTGTGTGTGGGGGGGGGGGGGGCTGTCAGCACGAATATCGGCTGCGTAACCATCACTCTGACTACCGCACAGAGACTCCAACTCAGTCGACTTTCGCAAGCTACTTCGTTCTTATGTGCAATGAAGTACCCTAGTCATCTTCTCGTCGATGTGTACGTGGCAGAAGTCGCGCGTGATGTCTCGGAGGCTGACGAACTCCTTGCCTCGACTCTCCAACTCTCGGAAGACGTCGATGCCGCCGAAGTCGACGTCGCTGACGGAGCAGAAGTCGATGTGCTCCACGCAGCCGGCCGACAGCAGGTTCTACGATAGAATGGGGCGCTTGGTAACCAACGGACGACGAACGAGCACAGACAGCACTCCTGGTCGGCAGTGGCGGGTCCAGGATTTTCCAATAGGGGGGCACAGCCGCAGGCAAATTTCGCATTTTCTAACCATTTAACTGCAAAAAATCGCCTAAATTCGCCTGTACGAAACACTATGTATATACCTCAAATTAAGCATTAAAATTGCGCTGCAGGCAAGGAATTTTGCGTTTCTTGACTTCATTATATAAGAATTTGCCAAAATTGAGCGAAGCAGGCGCAAATTGGCGATTTGTGGTCCCAAAATGCCAAATTCGCATTGGAAATGGCGCCGCAGGCAAAAATTTTTTATATTCGTGTGTCGTCGCAGGAAATTCTTTATCTATGATCGGACAGTAAGGGGGGGGGGGCAATGCCCCCCTGCCCCGCTAGTCCTGGTCGGCCCCATTCACACCACGATTGGATTACGGTGTTTTGTGCTGCAGCGGCTTGTCCAGGAGAAAACTTTGAACCTACCAGGAGCAGCACACCTGCACTCTGCCGACGCGCACGCGCGTCCCGTCGACCAGTCCGTTCTTGAGCGCGGTCAAGAGTGAGAGCATGTTATCGAAGTGCTCGCCCCGAATGTGCTGCTCGCGCAGGATTACGCAGCAGGTGGGCCTTCCCGCCAGCTTCCAGCGACGAGCCACGAAGGCCAGGTCCTTCTGCAAGTGTGTGCATTCGATTCGATTCTGTATTGGAATCAATTGACAGAGAAAGCGCAGCAGCAACACAGACTTTGATGTCCTCGACAAGCACGAGGGGGTCGGCGCCGGCGTAGAAGTCGCTGGTCTCGAACAGCAGGGGGTAGCAGATCACGGTGTCGCCGAACACGCGGAAGATCTAAACACAAGAGCGCCCATTGCAAGTACGTCCATGTCTCGAGCATAAATGAGAAGCAGACCAAGGCGCACCTTGGACGTTCCCAAGGAGCCAATGGGACGCGGAGGACGGCCAGACAACTGCATGCTCTGGTGCTTCCCCAGGGCGTTGAACACCTGAGAACCCCAATAGAAACAATCGCGTTGACCATACCATTCGGTGCCAACTATCTGATAGACAAGTCAACTTCCCCGCCCCACCTTGACGAGTCTTCCACTGGGCCAGATCTGCACGGGCTCCACCTGGTGCGGCGTCTGCGTGTGAATGCCGTATGTGCTCAGCATCATCTGCAGCTTGGGACTCTCGCTGATCAGCGCGATCTGCACCACGGGATCGCCTTCCTGCCCGCCCTGAAGACACAAGACGAGTCAGTGTGTGCGGCCGCTTAGAAAAAAGGTCCGACAGTCGACCAAAGCACAACTAGCAAGCTGAGGATTCAAGAAACTGGTGCCAACCCCACAAACAAGCAACTACAGCTCAAGCACACAACAATGTGCAGCACAGCATCCCGAAGAGAGATAGAAGGGAGGGGAGGGGAGCACTGTTAGTGCAAAGCAAGCCAAGAAAGAACGGCTTTCTAGTTTCTCTATAGTTCATACCTTGTCGCCGCCGACGATACGTCGATCGTTCTATGAACGGGTGAAAAACCAGTGTTGCGACTGACTAGACTAGGTATGTATGGTACGCTTTACAGTAGCAAGCAAGCAGTAGTTTACGCAAGCCACCCGCGTGGCATACAACACTGCGCCGAAGGGTACACGACGACAGCTGTAGGTTGGGGGTCGCTCGCAATGCGCTAATAGGCAGGCACCTTTGGTTTCCTGGCAAGCGCCACAACAATTATCCTTACCATCATGCGGGCTCTCATAGGCGCTGCGCCAGTCTATTAGAGGCTGTTCAACTTGAGCGCAAACGCTAGTTCTAGACTGCTTCTGTCATTGGGAAGGAACCACTGCGTCCAGTGAGATCGGTTATGAAATTAGTTATGTCGGTACAGTAAGACAAGTAACTCCAGTAGAACAGAATCACCACTGCGTCTCTGACTAACGCGCTCTACAATAAGGCATCTCACCTGAAAGGCCGAGTGTCTGTGAGCGAACTTGGGTCGCTGACTGGCCGGCAGGTGGCGGTAGATGGGGTCCAACTCGCTGGCGTACACCAGCTGCTTCCCTGCAGGTGCGCAAGGCGCTTCGTTCAGATCGAATCAGGTACGGTATTGAATGTGGAATGGAAGCCCAGAGCTCACTGAGCAGCTGGGCGATGAGGTAGACGGCCTGTGCCCAGAGGAAGTAGCCGTTGTCCAACGTGTTGATGGGATAGAGGAAGTCGAGGTTCTTGGGGTCGCCGTCGGGCACGTAGTAGCACTCGGGAACCACCTGCAGGTCTGCAACCACAACGAAGAATCGATGATCTCGACAGAGAGCTACTTGTATTCATATGGCTTAGCAATATGAGCAGCATAGGTTCCTACCAGATTTGGTCCGGGGGGGGGGTCAATTTAGGGGTGAAGGGGGGTGGGTCGTCCTGATCCTGATTCAGTTTCAGGATGGCCATCCAAAAAGGGTAGGGGGGGTCTCCTATTGCACGAATTTTTGCATTTATTTGCTTCAAAAAGTGCAGGAAAACGTCTATTTTACTCATAAAACACTACAAACATACGTATAAAGGCCATATCCTAGCCAGAAAATGGCCCATATGCCTATGAAAATAACAAAATAGCGCCGCAGGCGAAATTTTTTCGCAAATTTGGGGTCGCTGGGGGGGGGGTCGGTGGGGGATCGGAGGTCGGGGGGAGGGTCGTCCTGAACGTCGTCGGGATTGGTCCGGGGTGGGGGGAGGGTATCCCCCCCCCCCCCAACACCCCCCCAAAGGAACCTATGATGAGCAGTCGCCAAAACGCTTTAAAATGCTCCGCAAACAACGCAAACGCGGATAGACCATCCATAGATTCGCGCGCAGAGACACACCCACCCTCTTTGTCGGGCGTCATGACCTCCTCCAGTTTGGCGAAGTATCTGTCGGCCTCCTCTTGGTCGCCGGCCAGCATCGCTGAAGGAACAGCGCCTATTTATACTACAGGGTTTTCTTTTTAAAGTGACTGATCGGGAACTCGAATAACTTCCGCACCGGTTCATCTATTCTAATGAAACTTGAACAAACTTAAGATCCATATGTAGGAAAGCTCGTGTTAAATTTTTACGGAAATTGACCACTCGTAGCGACTACACGACCTCTTGAAAGAAGGTCTACTTTTCAATAGGAGCCGTTCTTCCTGGCCGAGGAGGAGGACCTCCTGCTGGAGGACGAGGATCTGCAGCAGGAGGTCCTCCTCCTCGGCCAGGAAGAACGGCTCCAGTTGAAAAGTAGACCTTTCTTCAAGCGGTCGCGCAGTCGCTGTGACTGGCCAATTTCCGTAAAAATTTAACACGAGCTTTCCTACATATGGAGCTTAAGTCTGTTCAAGTTTCGTTATAATCGATGAACCGGTGCAGAAGTTATTCGAGTTCCCGACCAGTCACTTTAAAAAGAAAACCCTGTAGCACGGAATGTGGCAAGTGGCAGCGCAGCGCGCACCGTTGATGGCTAGGAACCCCCAGAACATAGGCCACTGGCACTCGATTTTGTGGAAGCGCGCCGTCTGGTGCGCCTCGTAGAAGCGGCGGTTGGGGTCCTCCAACTCGGTCTTGTAGCCGTCCCTCAGGAAGCGCTTGACGCCGAACTTGCCCTCCAGATGGCGCAGGATCTTCTCCTTCGACCTCTCGATCAGGTTGGTGTCGTGAATGGCGAAGCAGGGAAAGCCCAACGTGGGAAGCAGCGACGCGTCCGTATTCTGCCAAGGAACAGTGGAAGATTAGACAGGGTTCAACTTCCCGAATGCAAGGGGAAAGGCCCACCTTGGAGGCCGACTCGCGGGGCAGCATCGCCTCGAAAGTGGTTCGGTTCCGGTTGTGGGCGTCGATGTCCACGTAGATGACCGAGGAACTCGTGCCCTTCAGCCCGTAGACGTTGAAGCCGTTCATCGCCTCCAGGGCAGCCTGTCAGCGACAGACAATTTCCCTCAGTTCGAGCGACGGCTGCGCTCCGCCCCCTTTACCTTGGTCATGCCCAGACTGCTGGCGTGCAGCTCCCTGGTGCCGTCGTTATAGCGCGTGCCGCGCTCCCACATGCCGTAGTCCGGAGTCCGATAGGCTCTCTCGATGTAGAAGACGAGATTCTGGACGAAACGAACCTCGGCCTGCACGAAGATCACCTGGACGCCGCCGGCGATCATGTTGACCAGGGCGATCAGGTAGAGCGCCACCGCGTCCACCTGCAAGCGACACGGAAAGCTTCGTTACGCCAAGCTACCGATGTTATAACGCAAAGCTACAACGGTGAGAAACTCATTCAGTGAAGCAAACACTTCTGTTGCCATATCAACGACAAGCGCTCCAAACAGCGCGCACCTGGAAGTGTCCATAGTCCTTGGAGTCGAGGAGGGCCTCGCCAGTCCTGAGGTCGAAGACGGAGTGGAGGGCGTCCTTCTCGCAGTTGGACTCCTTGAATCGCTCCAGCTTGTCCGCCTGCATCATCCAGCACTGGAGAATGCCGCGCATCGTCTTCACGGCCGACTGGCGCATCTCGTGCTCCCGACCACGGTCGTCGTCCAGACGCCTGCCAACAATGAATCGATGTCGTGGATCAGCGCGCGCTTTGCCAATGTTAATAACTCTCTTCTTCCCTCACTTGTAAGCGACGGAGGTGACCCAGAGGGCCAAAGCGCAGTAGATGCTGTCCCTGACGTAGCCGCAGTTCTCGTCGATCGAATATCGCGGGAACAGCCCCGTCGTGACGTTCTGGTAACGCATTAGCAGACGCTGCACTGCAACAGAAGGAGAATCTGTGCAGCTTCTGTGCAGAAGAGAGTTCATGAAACCTTCCCAACAACAACAGCAAACCATGCACAAACACTGCCAAAACGCATTATTTTGCTTCAACTTGATGCAGAATGCAGCGAATTTTCAGGTACCTAGATGATATCCTGTTCCCCCTCCACCCCCCCCCCCCCCCCCTATCATGGTTTACCGACAAAGGAGCGACAGACAAAGGAGCGACGGACAGAGGAGCGACGACAAAGGAGTGACACGACAAAGGAGCGACACGACAAAGGCGCGACAGACATAGGAGCGACAGCTCAAACTTCGATTTGTCAGCTAATTCTAATCGTTCTCGCAGTTAGAAATGGTTGCTTGTCTGGCTAGTTGCTTTTGCTGTCTGTTGGTCAGGGCGTATTGCTCTCTCTGTTGAGCTGACATCGCTTGTCTTTGTTGCTGTTTTCGCACTCTCATTTTGGCAGCGTCCTGCTTTTCCCTTTGTAATTTGCTTAGGCGCTTCAAAGGGGCTGATGTACGTACTACTTTCCAGACGAATTTTCTTCCCTTGATCGGAAATCGGCTGTGGATTGACGGATCGTCGTTTTGAATGGCGCGTGACTACAGTGTAAGGCACCTCGGTAACTTGCGATTGATCTGAGAGCGTCACATCGTCTTTCGTTTGCTCGCGTTCTACAACAGTGTCTGCTACCACTGGGTCCAGTCTCTTTAGCAGAACCAGGTGGACGCCTTCCAGAGGGCTCGTTTGACCAGTGTCTCCAGCAGCTAGCAACTCGCAACACTCTTGCAGACTCGTGGCACACGTTGCGTTCACTCGCATGTCGTTCAGAATGAAGCACTGACCATGCACGACTTCAGAGACAGCGATGAAATGAGCACTCGCGTGACGAATGAGGGCAACAGGTCGATACATCACATCGCCAATTTTCACTTCTTCTGGAATAGTCATCTGCTTCATGTGCTCAGTCCAGAAGTTGCTGTCCAAGAAGACAAACTGACTGGGCTCAATGACTTCAATGGTTCTGGTGACGCCCTTGTTGAAACAGTCCTTGTGGTCACAAAACTCGCCCTCGAATAGTTTGATTCCCTCATTGACTCTGTCTTGGAAGGTCGCGGTGGAATTGCCGTCAACGTCTGAACTGATAACGATCTTCGCCATATGTTCCTCACGAGTGTGACCATTCTGACATCTGGTGCTCACCTTGACACCGAATAGTTCCTTCTCATAGTCGGTTAGCGTTTCATAGTTTCGGTTAGCGCTTCGGTTAGCGTTTCGGTTAGCGCTCATAGTCGTTTCGATTAGCGCCTGAGGCAACGAATTGACGGCAGCGAAAGCGGTTCCCTTGGGAGTGAAATCGCGTCTGAACAGTTCGATGGCCTTGTCCCACACTAGCTCGTTCATGAAGCTGATATTCATGCGCCCAATCAGTTTGTACCTGTCGAACTTCTCCCTTGTGGGGCGCTTCTCGTCCTTGCACTTGTTGATGCGATCGGTGACCAGTTTGCGAACCGTGAAGTTCGTTGTCAGAGATTCCAGCATCAAACCTTTGGGTCTGCTGTGCACCACCTGAGGCAAAACGTTCTGAGCCATAATGTCACAGAAGGCGTCAATGGCGCAACTGTTCTTACCGCAGCGATAGCCGTCCAAGAACATGTCCACAGACGTCTCTATGGGATCAACGCGTTCGAAACTGTTGTGATTGATGGACCACAGGGGCTCAACCTTGCCGCAGACGTCAGGGTTCAGGGGTTCAATGGCACGGCCACTCAAAGGTTCCTTTAGAGGCCCCATAGAATTGACTCCAACGCACGAGAACGATTGTCCCAGGTCTATCGTTGCTGTCTTTCGCATGGCGTCCGTGGTACAGTCTCAGTGTCGTCACAAGTCCAGTAGAATGGTCGCAGTTGTCTCAGCAGTCCGTTCAGGAGTCTCACGAGTCGATTCAGGGCTCTGTTCAATCAGTTCAGTGTCTCACTCAATGTCCGATTTAATTCCAAGTTCGTTCCAAGTTCGTTCCAGGTTTGCCACGAGGGCGAATAGGTGTGACGGTTTACCGACAAAGGAGCGACAGACAAAGGAGCGACGGACAGAGGAGCGACGACAAAGGAGCGACACGACAAAGGAGCGACACGACAAAGGCGCGACAGACATAGGAGCGACAGCTCAAACTTCGATTTGTCAGCTAATTCTAATCGTTCTCGCAGTTAGAAATGGTTGAATGAAACACTGGATCAGCTCCTAATTTGGCAAAGTGTCTGCTTTGCCTGCTGTTGTCTGCTTTGCTGCAAATTAAAATGTTATTTTACACAAAATTGTGCGCAAGATGCATCCTATTTCCCAGAGATGAACCACTGCAACCAAACAAGTACAATTTAGGAAAATTTACAATACCAAGCTGTCGACACTGGACTCGACTCACAGACGCGATGTGTTTGCGAACGAAATTTTGTGAGCGTCGCCCAAATCTTGAAATTAAAGTTTGTCGAAATTTTGCTTTGTAGTAAATCAAGCAAGGATGGGTGGACATGGCGTGCGTCGTCATTCGGCAATTTTCTGGCCGCCAAAACTATTAGAACTGGTTGACAAATCGAAGTTTGAGCTGTCGCTCCTTTGTCCGTCGCTCCTTTGTCGTGTCGCTCCTTTGTCGCGTCGCTCCTTTGTCGTCGCTCCTCTGTCTGTCGCTCCTTTGTCTGTCGCTCCTCTGTCGGGATACCCCCTATCATACCCCGCCCGTAACTTTTCCACTGCTGAGCACTTGCGCTCACAAAACAAGACCAACCGGACAATTCCACGCTCTCGGGCGATAACCGTTTGATTCACAAAAGGAAATAAGCCACAGATACACCAAATGGCAAAATAGTGAGCCAAACCTTTGTCGTAGATCAAATCGAGCTGTTCGGTCGCCTTCTTCTGAACCGAAGGGCGGCGCGTTAGAGTCGATAAGTAGGCTTGGGTGAGACGGCGCAGTTTGTGCTGCTGCTGACGGCTGTGGCGCCGCCGCTGCGCTGTAGGCGACTGCATCTCCTTCTTCGGCTTCTTCCACGAACCAAATCCTCTTCAAGTTCACGCCGCTTCGGGATCGAGATATTCAGATCAACTTGACGGCACCAAAACGACACCTAACATCGCATTTGCCATAGTGCCATATTTGCCGTAGTCTACATATAAGGTACTGCTACATAGAGGTCCAATACTTCAAGCTACTAGTTACGGTAGGAATATTTGAATTTGAAAGTTCAAAGCAAAGAATGCTTACGACAAATTCAAATTTTGAACTTCAGTAGTGTTTGAATAACCAGTTATCGCGGACCTCTACGCAGTACGAATCAGCAATAATCATCTCCCCCACAGAACCGACCCGACAAGTCGAACGTTGTCGTGCCAAGATAGCCCCTGTTTCCCATGATTGTGGGTAGGGATATGGTACATTTTCCACAGTCTGCGCAATAGAACTCGTCTATTTTGAGTCCTGTTGTCGATGAAAGCAGCCATGGCTCCAATGACGTCGAGTGGGAGTGGAGGCGCTCCGTATCTGCCCGAGGTGTGGGGCGACGAGCGCAGGATGGCCGGCCTGATGTCCATGTTCAAGGAGCGGTCAGTCAATCCGCACGACTACGACGCCAAGCTGAAGTTCTGGTCGAATCTGATCGAAGATAGTTGCCGTCACTTGCGCCACGCCGCCTTCTCTCTGAAGGAGCTGTCAACGCGCTTCAGAAGAGGCGACAGGCTGCCGGCGGGCCTGCCCACCGTTCTGGAGGAGATGATGGCGTATGGAAGAAGCGACAAACATACGATAGTTCACCCGTGCAATTCAAATTGCATTCTTCAGCGAGGGCAAGGTGATGAGCGTGTCTACCTTCATGCGCGGCTCTGAAGGCTGGCTGTCGTGGGGCCTGTCCACTCTGGTGACCACGCCCCTCTCCTGGATGCTGGGCTACTCGAGCAGACCAAGCGTCGTCGCCTCCGAACGGCTGGTGCTGGTCGACGTCGTGGCGGTTGGCTCTACTGAAATCCTTTCTTGAATAGTATGACGCTAGTGAACTGGTCGACTGCTAGTTAGTGTACGCTTCTAGGAGCAGGCGGACGAAGTGATGAAGCGCTACCACGAGGCCGAGGCGGAAGACGATCCGCTGGCGGACGAGGTAGTTGAGTGGACGGCGCTGCGTCACCGTCTCAAAGACATCTGCCCGAACGAGTTATCCCTGGAGCTGGTGCTACACTATCTACAGAACAAGGGGCTCGTCTGCGTCGACTCCACTGCCCACGGTGACAAAGTGCGTTCGCTTTGTAATTTGGGAAGCTTTGTCAATGGAGGATTACTGTAGGCTTGTGTGCTTCCTGCTTTCCGCAGATCGTCAAGTTTCGAGAGCCGAAGGATTCGGGGCCTATCAAAGTGACGGAAACTGACGCCAACATTCATAGGTTCATACGATGTACATACCTACGTAAGTGACTGTCATCACTGTTAGCTAGTGCACGGTGGTCCGTTCTTTCAGTTTGCGAAAGGCCATCAGGAAGCTCGAGTCGGATATCTACAAACTCGAGGAGGGAGTCAAGAAGTATGCGAGTTGGTGGTAGTTGCGGCTGCTCGCTGCTTCGTTCGAAGGGAGTTTCAATGCAGGCTGGACGAGGACTGCCGTCGCGAGCTGCGTCTCAAGAACCGGACGAAGGCGAAGCAGCTTCTGCGCCAGAAGCAGATGCTGACCAAGAAGCTGCAGGACAAGGACAACCAGTACGGCCGCCTCCTGTCGCTCATGCACAACTTGACTCAGACCAAGGAGCAGAAGCAGGTAGAAGTAGCGGTTGACGTTATGGGGCACACTTTGTTTCTACCCAGTTGTCGAGTTGACCTTATGGCGTGCATAGATCGTGGAAGCCTACAAGGCGGGCGTGTCCGCCTTCAAGCAGAACCTCAGTCGGCACGGCCTGTCCCCGGAGAAGATCGACGAGACCATGGACGACATTCAGGAGGTGGAGACGCGACGTGTGCCTGTTCCTGCTTCTAGGACGCGTCTTACAGTCCTTGTGGCCGTTCAGGCGCTGAGTGACCACGAGGAGATCAGCACGGCGCTGGCGCAGAGCCCTTCTGGAATCGCGGGCGCCGGCGAGGCGGACGCCGAGTTGGAGAAGGAGCTTGAGGATCTGCTCAGGGGAGAGGAGGCTGAGGAAGAGGCGCTTCTTCCCAAGCTGCCACCTGCCCCAGCTGCTGCCCCCAAGCGGCCCATTGACAGAGCGGCCGGTGAGTGTATGGGGAGCCATTAAGTTATAGTCGGTTTCCACGCTTGCCGCACCGAAACATCGAGAGCGAATGCAGAGCTGCCTGCCATACCCACCCACGAGCCTTCGACCTCGGCGAGCGGTGGCGGCGGTCCCACTCCGAAGAAGCGGGACCGCTTGACGGAGCTGAGGCGCCAGCTTGAGGAGGCCTAGCATCCGACGACGTTGAGCACTTCTTCGGCAATCTCTGTCTGGTGACTTATGAAGTCGGTTTGTGTCGAGCTTGTTGTTTGTTCTTGTAATGAAACCATACATTAGGTAGGTTGGAAGTTTGTGCTCAATAGCAGGGGCGTTGCTCTGCTGCGTAATATCTATCGAAGCGCCTATGAAGCCACAGCGGAATCGCTACAAATAGCATTCAAGCGTTTCATAGTCGTGTCCTTCGTTGTCTGACTTGCTGGAGGACTACTTGTACTTCATTCCCGCCTTGCGCGAAGGAGCCGCCTGCGCTGAGGACATCGGAGCGAAGAGGGGCGTCATTGGAAGGGCGCGCCGGCGCTGGCCCTGCGACTGGTGACCCTGCCGTTCTGGCAGCAGACGCCTGAAATGGGCGCTCTCTTGAGCTGCCAATACACTACTTTTGAAGAAGCTTGGTGCTTGGCCGTACAACCTGGTGAGAATGGCGCTCTCGTCTAGCAGCGAGGCGGCTCTGGGCCGATGCTGGCGATGGTGATGCTGCTGGTGACGTTGGTGGCGCATCTGGCTGAGGATCTCGTCTCGCATGAGCGCCTCCTCCACTGCGGCGATCGACTTGCGCTGCTTGTACAAGCGAGGCTCGCTGGCCACAGGCGGCAATCCGACGCCTTCCTTCAACTCGTGAAGTAGGCCCGGCTGGCTCTGCGGATACTCGAGACGAGCCTCGCCCACCGGCGGAACGGGCGTCATTTCCTGGAGATCAGAGAGACTGCCGGTCGCTCGTCGCTTCACGAGCAGCTTCTCGATCTGCGCCGCCTGGTACTTGTCGACCGGAGCGGCCTGCTTTCGTTTCGGCGCGGGAGACGGTATTCCCACTTGCTGAGAAGCGACGGCAGCGGCCGCCGCTTCCGCCAGTTCTTTCTGGATCAGTTTGTGGGTCGACATTCGGCGGTGGTCTTGCTCGGTCTGGCGCATCTCGCTCAGGATCTTCGAGAAGCTCTCGATTGACTCGGCCTCGGATTCCTGGCCGTAGGCCTGCGAGTTGGTCTTCCAGTCGGTTCGACTGAACACGGGCGAGTTGTAGTGGTTGTTGTTGTCGTGTTGGCGGTCGAGTCGCATGCTGGCCGCCAGAACCGAGAAGTCGGGGGCCGGCGCGGCCGCCGCTTGCTTCTTGGCGAAGACGCTCTCATACTGCGGCTGAATCGCCGCCGCCGCCGCTGGCGAAGAAGTCACGCTGCTGCTGCTGCTCATGGGCTCGATCCGCTTGCTAAGCTGTTCCACCCTGTGCGGTCGGTAACGGTGCTGGTAACCGGACGGTTCGGCGGTTTCGTCTACTTTGGGAAGAGTCGGGGCCGCGGCACCCACGGTCATAGCCGATTCGCCCTTCTTGTACACCCGGCCCTGTCCTGAAGTCAGCTAGATGTATGTATTTCTGGGCTACATAAGCGAACAAACAACGCCACGCAGCCGACCGGCAAGCCGCACTGACGGCTGCGGCGACGATGTCGCCGAGGCGGACGACTCGCGCTCCTGCGGTGGCTCAGGCCTTTCTTGCTCGGTTGCCGAAGCCGATCTTCTGGAGGCCAGCGACTCCTTGGCGCTGTCCTCGCTGTCGCTCCTGCGCCCCGCTTTCTTCTTCTGCTTCTCCACCCGCTGACTCTTCTGTTTGGCCAGCTCCACCAGCGACTTCGTTGCCTTCCCTTTCTTGGCTTCCTCTGCCGTTGGCGGCTTACGGCGTGGTGGTGCCTCGGGAGTGGGGGTGCGAGTCGTCAGCTTCTTGTTTGGCTGCACCGTGGTGGTCGAAGTAGTGGTGCTCGGGGGCCGATCTGGCGCGCCTGCACGCTGCTCGACATCTCGCTTCGCCGTCTCGGTTGGAGGAGCTGGAGCCACCCTTCTGGGAGGCTCGTCGGATACCCCGACTACCCCTGTTGAAGGAAGCAAATTCGACTATGGTAGGGCCGATTATGGATTATGGAATTCGTTAACGTTATGATTACCACCGGACATTTTGCAGATTATTATAATCCGTTTGGCGGATTATGTCGGTTTTGCGATCCGCTGGGCCGATTGGGCTGAAATTTGGACAGGAGTTCGGACTCGAGATGTCAATCACATATCATAAGAGAAAATTCAAAAATTCCTTCGCGTTCGCGAGATTGGGCGATTTAGACGATTTCGGCAACTTTGACATTGCGCTGCAGTCGAACGCGGCGTCGTGCAAAGTTGCTGTAATTGAATAAAGTTCTTATCTTTGTCAAAGTTGCCGAAATCGTCTGACGTCAAATATACTCCTGTATCTCGCGAACGCGAAGGAATTTTTGAATTTTCTCTTCTGGTATGTGATCGGCATCTCGAGTCCGAACTTCTGTCAAAATTTCAGCCCAATCGGCCCAGCGGATCGCAAAATCGACAGAATCCGCCAAACGGATTATAATAATCCGCAAAATGTCCGGTGGTAATCATAACGTTAATGCCGATTCACTTAATGCACCTTAATGCGTTAATCGACCTTACTAAAGCATCCACCTGGAGTTCGTACCGTGAGGCCGGTGATAGAAGGCCTAGGTATCTATGCGAGAATATGTTTAGGGTGCTATTCACTATTATTGACGCGTTTACTATTTATGTCTACTTATGTGGTGTTGGAGTGTTCGTCTACACATGTGTACAGGTACTTCTTGTACTGTATGTACATCGAGAAATACGGTACGCTAGCAGTGATGAATACGTACCCTATTCTTCACCAATTAGGCAATCGTGTTCTGTAATTGTGTACATCATCATATATGAGGTATGTACCTGGTATGTACTACATATGTCTTAGTTATATTCATCCGTTGCCTTGTTTCCTTCCGCCCGGATCCTTAGGAATGAGTGCTCTGCCTTGTTCGTTCGGTGTATGGACGACCTTCTCTGGAGGGGAGAACATACTCTGATCGACGCCGGTTTTCCTGTCGTCGTCTTCCTCGTCGTCGTCGATGGAAACCGAGAACTGGCCGGGCTTTTTGCCCTCGAGAATCTTCTGCAGGCGCTGCTTGGCCGAGTTCATCAACTCTGCATGATGACAGAGTGCAGTGAGTTGCGCATCGCATGTGAAAGCGCCTAGCGATCTATCCTCGCCGTCTTGCCCACCTTCCGCTTCGGCGGTCAGCTTCTCCTTGCTGGCGTAGCGACTCACGCTGATGGTCGACTTGCCGGGCGGCGGCTTGTAGTCGACTTCCAAGTTCAGGTTTTGCGCCGTGATAGCGTCCAACTTGAAATCCATTTCCCGGTAGACACCGACGTAGCCGCACAGGCGCGGGCGGATACGGTCCATCAAGTTCAGCGTCTGCGCTGGGAACCTCTGCAGATCAAAGTGCAGCTCCATTATCAAAGTTGCAGTTGCATACGTCAGTAGGAAACACGGATTGTCTCACGAGTAGATTGGTGATCTCAATCAACAGCAGGTATGTGAAGGTCGAGGTGTCGGCCACTTGGCGATAGAAGGAGATGCGACGCAGCGCCAGTTGTCTGGGCAGAGTCATGCAGATGTAGCGGACGCCGGTCCACGTCTTCCAGCTGTTGACGAAGCGCCGGTTGTACATGTCCTCCATCGTCTTGTATGCCAGCACGATGTAGCCTGCGAACAGCCAGCAACCCAGGTAGAAATATTTTCATACCCATTTTCGATCTATAATTGTGGCGTGGAATACTTAGTAATCGTCTCCGTACCTCTCAAGTGACGGCTGGCCTCTTCGTCGGAGTCGTTCTCGTTCTCGTCGCGGTCGTAGGGCGCTGCCGGTCGTTCGTCGATCGGTGTCTGGATCATGTCCCTTTTGGGATCGACCAGCTGCAGCTCCTCGTAGCAGGCTGTCATGAGAAACTACTGTTCGTTCGGGGTCCCGTCAATTAGCAGCATCAGAGTACATAAGCGTAGGTGCCTTTCTGGAGTTGAATGCTGGCGTTGAAGTTGTTGACGCATTCCTCGCTGGTTATCAGTCGGGTGACTTCTCCCACGCTGTTGTAGGAGGAAAAGAAAGCGACGTCCACGTAGGGATGGAGCACTGGAATGGTATCGTTGTCAAGCATTTTGCTAAGCCGAACGTTTCCAGTATGCTTTGTCAGTACGACTATGCTGAGGCCGTATACATCGTCCCTATCAGTGGCGGATCAAGGATTTTGGAATGGGGGGGGGGGCGGAATTTTTGAGGCCACAGGGGGGGGGGGGGGGACTAGGCGCTATAAAAGTACATCAGAAAATTTGCGCCGCAGGCGAAAATTTTTGCCGATTTTGCCTTTTTAGGTAACAACATTGCTATAAAATAGCGCCGCAGGCGAAAATTTTTTGCTCTGAACTGCTATCGCGCAAAATTTTTTCTTGGGAAGGGGGTATGGGGGTGCGGTTTGGCCGAATGGGGGGGGGCGGACGCACAGCCGCCCCCCCCCCCCCCCCCACTGGATCCGCTACTGGTCCCTATTAGTGTCGACGTCACGGCGCGTCGCTATTAGATTGTGACCAACTGTGTCAAGCTGCCACCCGTATTCAGCAGGTATAATATGTACATGCAAAGTCCGACTCTATTACACACCTCCCCTCTCGATGCTCTTGAGCCGCTTCATGTGCATGTACTCGGTGTTGGGTAGCTTGTAGGCGGCTTCCTGGATGGCCACATGGGGACAGCTGGTGAACTCGTCCACTGCCTTGAACGTCACGTTGGGTATCGTTGGTGCGGCGCCGCTGCCGCCGCTGTCCCCACCGTTCCTTTCCGCTTCCACCATTGCCACCACGGCGAAGCGTCGGAGGCCACGCTGCGGCCCGTTTCACACACGACAACGAATACGGTGGTGCTACGGTTCGTACAGTATGTATGTATGTACCTATGTAGGATCTTAGCGAACAAGCTTTTCGACGCCCAAAGCGCAACTCGATGACACTTGGGCTTGGTGCGCGTGTGAAACGGGCGCCTGGTGCTCGTCCACAATCGGCATATTGGACGGTCACTGACCACGAAAATGCGCGACTTCCTTTCCTACACCTTACCGATATACATAGTCAGTAGAACGTATTCTGCTCTTTCAGCGAGAGACGCAAACAAGTTGTGTTCTGACGACGAGAAAACAAGTTGGCAATTGGCGCTGTCCAATCGATGCTAACTCGTTTGATTGATTCGTTGTTATTTCCGGGCTAAAACGACAACAGCCGACTGCGTTTGCAAGAAAACCGAGCAACTGCCCTTTGTTCAGTGCGATCGATTCAATTTGTTCTGTGACATTGCGCAAGAACGTTGGGCAATCAGCGCTTCGCTTCCCTTCCGGTGTCAAACCCAATTACCCTATATGAGCAAACGACGGCCGTTGAACGTATCCAGCACACATCCTTGAAATTGGCGCGGTATCTAGATATGTACCATACTTACACTGCTTGGAAGATCGTCGGTTGCTGACGCAAACGGGGGGTGCCAAATTCCAACTGCGAATGAGGCCTGGGGGAGTGTGCCCTGCGCAGCATCCGCCTTTTGACATCAAAGGCGTCCATTCGCACATCTTGGCATCGTCGTCTTTCTTGTCGTGCATTTTATCCGACTGATAGGGTCTTTTGGGATTATGAAAGGAGGGAGCGAAATGGAAGAGGCGGAGGACGCCCGCCCACTTCTCAAGAGCCGATCCAAGCGGCTTCGACAAATGGAAGAGCGGCGAGGCAAAGGCGAAGCACAGCGATAAGTACCCAAGCGGAGGGGAAGGGCATAGAGGGAAAAAGCGGCAAACGGGGCAATATTTCGCCGGCAGTCGCGATTCCAACAAAGTGAGCCGTCGCGCCGTGCGAAGTGAGCCATCGAGTGACGTACGTACGTATGTAGAAGCGACGGCGGCTGCGATATCGGCGACGGAGAAGGGGCTGGACGACACAAGTTCCATTTTGCGGCTCGCTGCTTCCGGTCGTCTGTAGCCCACCTTTGAACCGACGGCCACAGATGTAGCCCCGCCCCCCCCCCCCCCCCCCCAGCAGCTCCTCTCTTTGGTCCCGAGCCTGGCTAGCGTATGGAATGGCGCCACCTCTACGTACACACCCCCCCCCCCCCCCCTTCCTCTCTTTGCTACGAGTAACAAAGAGAGAGAGTGAGAGAGAAAGATGTGCTCTTTTCCAGTTCCGCTCGGTCGCATGCCCGAGCGAGCGCTTGGTACCTCGGGCGAACGGCGCATTACGAAGATGAAGGAAGCGCCGGCGACTGTGTGAGATACTCACAGAGGCATTTCCCTGTCGGGAAGCATTGTTTGTCTGCCGCGTGTCGTCAGTTCGTCCGTGCGTCAAGAACGAACTCCTCTTGACCGCCCAATTCCAATAGAGAAATGGTCGATTGACGCGAGAGGGCTCCCCGAACGACGATTAGACTCGTTCTCGAGATAATGAATTCAGCCTCGCTTCGATTGACGTCTTGGGGAGTGGAAGGCGCCGAGAAGGTCGTATTTGTCCTCGAGCTTCTCAACTCTTCGAGCAGCATCTCGACTTTCCCCGAACGGTAATTGGTATGCGCCGCTCCCCCTCATCTCAATCAGTCGACCGGAGGAAAGGGGCGGCGACAAACGGCGGCGTGCCCAAACCAATTACGCCCCCATTTCCTCGCTGGATTTCAACCTCTTAGAAGTTGCATATAGCCACCTTCGCGGCCTTGCGCCCATCCGGAGGCGGCCGGAGGAAAGTTGTCCCTCCAGCCTACTTGCTTGGTAGTGCACTGCACAGAACCCGCGGAGACCGCTCGAATAACAAGACGTCAGCGCCCTCGCCCCCTTCAGACTCTCCTGCGTATGTCCTACTCTACTTCTCAACCTATCTAGCCCCCAGGCCATTTGCCAGGCGCCGTTTTGGGCTTGTTGCCGGCGCGCGGGCGCTGCGGAGCCTATTTTCCGACGGGAAGCGGCTCATTTCCACGCCGGCGTACGTTGCAAGGTACAGGGCTGAGGGCCAGAATTAGCCCACGCGAAGGTCAGAAATAGAACTCCAAAGCAATACAACCCTATGGCACCCTATATAACTCTGTTTGTCCGCTAAACTTGGTCAAAGGTCCCTCTGGTGGACCCATGGACTGTGTTGTCGACCAACCAGAGACGTGTCTCTGCACCCACAGCTTTGTGGCGGTCCGCAAAACCTCGGCGCGCTCGATTGTTTTCTGTGATATTCTTTTGAGAAGTCATTCTTTCGCTGACGTTCAATTCCCCCTCTTCAACCTCCGGCGCGGCATTGACCGACCGCACAAAGGAGCAAATCCGGATTTGCTCGATTGCTAGTCTCCTTTCCTCTGAAGAAGCTGTTGACCGTTCAAGAGAGTACACCGTTCCTGTTTCCCAGGCGGCTGCCGCCAACTGTACCGTTCCTTCTGCTGACGCAAATTGCCGCGCGTGGAGAGACTATTCTGGCGCCATTCTTTCTTTGCGCAGCTTGCCTCTTTTGTTTCCGCATGTTCTGTCTCTCTCTCTCTCGCGCTCCCATTTCTTCCTCTCGCGTTGGGGACTCCTTCGGCTTGGCCGAAGCCAAAGGCAAACAAAAGGGCGGCGTGGAAATCGACTTCTGCCTTCGCTTCTCGTTGAGTCCGGCCACACGCCTCGTTTTGGTGGGCGCGCGGAAGGAAGGAAGTTCGCCGCTTCCCCCGTTCCTTGTTGGCCAACCGACACCCTCTTTCGCGGTTCGTTGCCGCCGACGGTAGCCTGCAACCATCCCGCATTTCCCCGCTCAAAAAGTGAAGTACATTCTTACTCGTCAGTGTCGGATTTCTGCGGTGTCGACTGATACTTTGGGGGGGAGCGAGGTACCTATGTAGGTAGGCGTCTATATGTAGCTCATTCGTTCACTGGATACGCTGTAAGGTTCAGTTCGCAATGGCGAGACTGTGGACGAGATGTGAGTCGTATGATTTCCGCGGATCAGTTGCTCCTTCTCGGCGACGTTTCGCAGTTGCTAGACGCTACACAAGAGAAACATCGCCACTCGGCGGAAGGCAATAAACGAAAGTAGCCCCATGATATTTGCGAGGAGTCCCCTGGGTGTATATGTACGCACGGTGGCTTTATGTACGTACGGATTGAGATTGAGGGGGGTTGAGCGCGCTGGGCTAGACGACTGTGAATGAATGCCTTGTCAGCATATTATGTACATGTACAATACTGTAGGTGCGATTTACTGTTTGCCAGAAACAGGCGTCAATTATATGAATGTAGGACCGACCAAATCCAGTTGTCGTTGCAGGCATGACCGCTGAGATGAAAGGCCCCGAAGCCGACGGCGCCGCCTCCGCTGAGAAGTCGACCGATGAACTGCAGCAGAAGGCGCCGTCATCTGATGCCACGACAGCAGAGCAAACGAAACAGTCACCGCCTCCACAAGATCGTCCGAAGCGATCAATCGCGATCGCCGACGACAAAGCTGAAGGAGAAGGCGGCAGGCCGACGTGGAAGGCGACGGCCGAGCGAGCACAGGGTGGGGGCGCGCCATCGGCTCGCCGTCGGCTCTTCGGACTGATCGCCGCCGTCACCGGCGACTCCGAGGGCGGTAGGGGCAAGCAGAAGCAGGGCGAGCAGTCGTCGACCGCCTCCCGCCGGCAGAGCGTCTACTGCATGGAGTCGTCGGCGGCCATCAAGGAGCTGGCCGACTTCGAGTCCACCTATGAGCTCTTCAGTCACTTGGGCACGGGCCGCTTCGGCGCCATCAAGTTGGCCAAGCACCGCGCTTCCGAGACCACGATAGCGCTCAAGCTCTTCCCCAAGCTCGACGTCCGCCAGGCGGACTTCGTGCGCGAGTACAACTTCAGCCACTTCCTCTCTCCCCACCCCAACATCGTCGACACCTACGAAGGGATGTTTGCCACCACGGTGGTAGGCGTCAGGTACTTCTTCTTCGTGCAGGAGAACTGCGATAAGGGAAGCCTCAGAGACCTCGTGCTCTCCGCAGGAGGTGGGGCCAGAAACGAGTAATGAAGTAATACATTTAATAAATTAAATAATAAATTAACAACAAATAAAAAATTCCTACTATTCCAAAACATTAAATAAATCGAAAATCGGTGCCAGACAAAGTGAACGAATTAAGCAGAATAACAAAGAACGAATTAAACAAGCCACTTCAAAATAACAAAACTAAAAAATACCTGATTATTAATGTGTACAAGATGTGAAATAAGACAAAGAATTAAACTTAGTTACCTGTTTATAGAACAGCAACAAATAAAATTAAATGAAAACAAGCGGAAGAGAAAACAACAACGAATTGTATTTAGCAAATACACATTTTATGCCAACAACGCAAGGAATAACATAATCGAATAATATAAGACCGGAGCAATACAAAAGAGCTATGTAGAGCATGCATTGCGATTGTCTAGACCAGCCAAATCACAGCGGAATAAATCGCTAGTCGTTCCGTTATTCTCGTCGTCTTGCATGCAAGAAGCTGCGCTCAGCCCTTCTTTCCTACGTCCATCCGTTCAGCGCTGGACGAGGAGCGTCTGAAGCGGGTGTTGACGCAGCTGTTGTCTGCGGTGGAGTACATGCACGACGAGGGTCTGGTCCACCGCAATCTCAAGGCCGAGAACCTGCTCCTCTTGGACGGCGCGACCCTCAACAGGGTCAAGGTGACGGACTTCGGCCTGACCCGCCGGGTGGACTCGGCGGTCAAGCACCTCGAGTACACCAACTCCTACCAGGCGCCCGAACTGTGCGAGACGATTCGCAAGGAGACGCTGACCGTCCAGCGCTCCGTCGACGTCTGGGCCGTGGGCGTGATCGCCTACTTCGCCCTGAAGGGCCGCTTCCCCTGGCAGAAGGCCACCATCATGTGCAAGGCCTACTGGGAGTGGGAGCAGTGGATCAAGCGCAAGAATCCCCAGCTGCCGCCCAAGTGGTCCCGCTTTCTCACGGAGAAGGGCGTCCGACTCTTCAAGAAGACGCTCAACCCCAAGCCTAAGGACCGGCTCACGGTCAAGGAGATGAAGAGGTGCCTCAAGGAGCGCTGGACGCAGAAAGTGAAGGTCAAGTGTTAGTCACATATGCAACGTTGCATGCCCACCGAAGACAGCACTATCGGTTTTGCTTTCAGACGGTTTCCGACGAGGACCTCTCGACGACGGGCAAACCGACCCCTCAGCCGGGGACGAACTCGGCCGCCGGCGGTGGCAACCTGCTGGCCAGTCCAGCCGGCCCCACCACCAGCCGGTCCATGGCCGAGATCAGCAACTTCGGCGGCGCCGAGTCGTCCTCGGCGCGTGCCGCCCGCCGCAGCTACGAGCAGTACCTCGAGGACTACGCGACTCTGTCTACGACAGGGGCTCAATCGCCCTCCTCTTCGGAGGCGGCCACGAAGCACGTGAAGCGCAAGTCGATTCTGCAACAGTGGGTGGCGGCCACCTTCTCCGCCATGGCCGAGATCTCCGAACAGGTCGTCTCCGCCACCGAGTGACTTTTGACTTCGCCCATCGTGTCTTTCTCTCCGTTCAACGGCGCGCTGCTGATAGTTCCCGATGAGATTATCGGTTTGAGTCGGATACCGTTTTCAAGGTCTCGCCCTCTCTCGTCTTGAACAAAATTGTGCTTTTTGGGGGTTGGTTTTGGGGGGGGGGGGGGGGGGGGGTGGGGGGGGGGGGGGGGGGGGGGGGGGGGGGGGGTGGTGGTAATGATTTGCGTGGGCGTGAATAGTAAAAATTTGAGGGCGCCCCCCCCCGCCGGCCGCCCGGGGGGCGGCGGCGCCCCTGGGGGCTCGCGGGGGCCGAACGGGCGCGCCGCGGGCGCGGCCCCCCCCCCCCGCCGCCCCGGCGGGGGCCGGGCCCCTAGGCTAGGTGACCGTCGTAAGGTTTGACAGATTTACCGTTCTTTGACTGTCGGTACAACTGTGATCTAACGTGTCACCAGTTCAGTACTGATCGCAGCTTCTGCGGTTTGATTCACTGTTCGTTGCAGTATAACAAAATCTCTTGCGTATGTACATATGTACTCTCTGAATTTGAATTATATAATATTACTACCGTATCAAAACGCAGCGAAAGGTAATTGCGTTCAACGATGATGTGTCCGCGAGGTAGTAAATCGAAAGTGTGCCGCGTGGCGGAGCGTGACGCACCGCAACTTTTTGTCGACGATAAATGTTTACGCGTGTTTGATCGAGGAATTCCAGAAGCAGCAGCGAGCTAGCAGTTGGACGCTCCAACAAGCTATGGAAACAGTCGGTGGCGAGAACTCGGAGAACAACAATTCCTCTGTCGGTGGTGGCACAACCTTGTCCATTGCGGAGAAGCCTGACTCTGTTGCTGCCCCATCGTTTCGCGAGTACATGCCTCGTCAGCCTGATGTGGTCACGTCCACCCAACAGAGCTCTGCTAGTAGAAACAGCGGAACAGCAGACACGCCGACGCTTCACTCTCGGCCGATGCCTGTGCCGAACACGTCTTCTGACCCAGTTGTGGTAGTCGGCGGTTCGGCTCCCCGGTTTAGCGGCGACGCAGGTATACATACAAGCGTGACGTTGGCATGCTTTGCATTGGCACCATCATAGGTTCCTACCAGATTTGGTCCGGGGGGGGGGGGTCAATTTAGGGTTGAAGGGGGGTGGGTCGTCCTGATCCTGATTCAGTTTCAGGATGGCCATCCAAAAAGGGTAGGGGGGTCTCCTATTGCACGAATTTTTGCATTTATTTGCTTCAAAAAGTGCAGGAAAACGTCTATTTTACTCATAAAACACTACAAACATACGTATAAAGGCCATATCCTAGCCAGAAAATGGCCCATATGCCTATGAAACAACAAAATAGCGCCGCAGGCAAAATTTTTTCGCAAATTTGGGGCGCTGGGGGGGGGGTCGGTGGGGGATCGGAGGTCGGGGGGAGGGTCGTCCTGAACGTCGTCGGGATTGGTCTAGGGTGGGAGGAGGGTATCCCCCCCCCCCCCAACACCCCCCCAAAGGAACCTATGGGCACCATGCGCATGTTTGTCTTGGGGTTGGGTAGAGGAAGTGCTGGTGCGTCTCTGTGCTTCGTTGTCTTACGGTTTTGTCCCGTCCTCGTAAGCGCATGCCATGCCTGGGCTGTGGTCAGCTGTTGATATTTCGATGTTCGTGACGTGACGTCGCGTAGCTCGGCTGTATCTGTCCGGTCTGCTGCCCAGCCAGCACAGGGACTGAACGACGTCGAGTGCTAAGGGAAGTCGCCGTGGCGCTCGAATCGATACCGCTTGCCGTGGAGTACCCAGACGACAACTTCGACAGTGCCGAAGGTTACGTCTCGGGTGAGCGCCTGTTGTGAGTCAACTGGTCGTTCAAGCTTGCTTCTGGCTGTTTGGCTTACCCCTTTGCTCTCCTGCATGCTTTTCTGGAGCACTTCTGTGGGGCGCGGCAAGGTGTGTTACATTGTTTCGTTCTGTCATTTCGTGGCCATCATCGGTCTGTAGTCGTAATCGCTTTGGAGAAGTCACTTCCACCTTCAGAGGACGAGCAGGAAGGCGAGTCTCCGCTGGCCGAGGTGACGTCGTCGGTGGGCGGCGGCCGGAAGCGCAAGAAGAAGTCGCTGCTGCGCCGTGTCAGGAAGTCGGGCGAGCGTCAGCCGCTCCTCGACGACGACGCAGGAGCCGACGACGCGATCACGCCGTCGACCCAGTCGTCCTCTGCCGGCTCCTCCAGAGTCGGCCGACGTCGGCTGCGCAACAGAGGAGGTGAGCGCTGCTTGGCGGTGCAGTAGCCTCTTACCAGAGTACCGGTCAGAAAGTAGAGTACAAAGCCGATTAGATCGCAATGTTCTCACTGTCATCGCCACGGTGAGGCGCAAAGTGTCGTTCGTTTCTAGACGGCTCCTCTCTCGATTGCTTGTACGTGAATCAGACGGCGTTCGCAGACGACCCAGAGTTCGGCGAAGTGGTTCGCCAGTCGGAGCAGGCGATCATGTCGAACGTCTTCCCCGAAAGGATCGCGCAGGGCTCCAGCGGCTCCTACTTCGTCAGGAAGCCGGACGGGGTGAGGACAGAGGAAGCAACAGTGAGCGAAATACGAAGCAGCGAAACGACCCCATGTGCAGCGGTTTTTGGCTGGCTTCCGACATGGAAGCTTGCCGCCGCTGTCATCGGAGATTAGCCTTTTTCGATTCGGAGTACTGGAGCAACGTCGACCTACCCACGCATCGACGTTGCTCAATGGCGATTCGGACAATCGACTTCCAACCTGCGTCCATTCTTCAGGTGAAAGTGGCCGTGTTCAAGCCTAAGAATGAGGAACCCTATGGACATCTGAATCCCAAATGGATCAAGTGGATGCAGAAGACATCCTGCCCTTGCTGCTTTGGCAGAGGCTGCCTCATACCGAATCAGGTTCGCTGCCGATTGGAACTTCCTTCGTCCTAATCTTGGAATTTGATTCGTTGAATGTCGTTGTTTTTTAGTGCAGATGCATAGGGGGTGGGGGGGGGGGCTTTGAAACTCGGCGCACTGAAGTATCGATTATCGAAACTCCGCAGCTCCCACGTACTAATATCCTGGCTGGTTTAGGGCTACTTGTCGGAGGCGGGCGCTTCGCTGGTGGACCAGAAGTTGCAGCTGAACGTGGTGCCCAAGACGCGCTGCGTCCACCTGGCCGCGCCCACCTTCAACTACAGCAAGCTGGACAGGACCAAGGCGGACGCCAAGAGACGCATCATGCAGAGCTACCCCACCGTCGGCAGACACTTCCACCGAATCGGCCTGCCATACAAGGCGAGTGAGCATTCGTGTGTCACAGATGGGTGTAGCCGTCTTGTGTTCCTTCCTCTGGTTTCCGCCCCATCCACAACTTTGTGCGCCATTTCAGGTGGGCAGCTTCCAGCTGTTCGTGAGCGGCTATCGCGACGCCGAGTACTGGATCCGGCGCTGGGAGCAGAACCCCGAGGAGCAGCCGCCGCCGCCGACCTGGCTCCAGTTTCGCCAGCAGTTCGAGCGTCTCGTCTGCCTCGACTACATCATTCGCAACACCGACAGAGGCAACGACAACTGGCTCATTCGCTACGACTTCCCCGACGAGCCGGAAGATGAAGAGCGGCGCTTGGAAGAAGAACCTGAGAAGGAGAAGGTGACGGCTACACCTTCCCGTGGCGATTACGACAATGTGTAGACGTCGTCCGCTTGCAGCTGCTCGTCAACGATGCGCCGCTGGCGGCAACTGGCGACGCGCCGCTTCTGCTTGAGTTGGGAGCGGAAGGCGAGCGGCTCTCGAAGGTGGCTGCGTCGGGCGCGGACGAAATGGACGCGGGAGAAGGCGCCGACTGGTCAAAGGTGTCCATGCCCATCGTCAAGGTGGCCGCCATCGACAACGGCCTCGCCTTCCCTTTCAAGCACCCCGACGAGTGGCGAGCCTGTAGGCCGGCGTTGGATGCGTTTTCAGACTCTAGACTAGAGTGAGAAGAATCTTGTTACAACGACAGACCCCTACTACTGGGCCTGGCTGCCCTTCGCCAAGGAGCCATTTCTCAAGGAGACCATCGAGCACGTCCTGCCCCAGATCGACGACACCGACTTTGTGCGCGACCTCTGCGAGGACCTGAGGAAGCTCTTTCAGGTGGGTGCGAGTGCGCAGCTATCCGATCGCCAGTTGCCAGCTAAACGACCTTCACGTGGCGCTTGTTTTCCAGCGCGACCCCGGCTTCGACAAGTCCCTGTTCGAGGGCCAGATGGCCGTTCTCCGCTGGCAGATCTTCAACCTGCGCGAGGCGCTCAAGACGGCCAAGTCCCCACTGCAGTTGGTCCAGATGCCGCCCCAGATGATGGTCGAGGTCAAGAGGAACAAGCGCTTCCGCAACCGGCCGCGCGGAAGCGCCAGACGGGCGCAGCCGGCGCTCTCGGCCGACCAACCCGACGGCGCAGCCAGTGGTCGGAAGCTGGAGTGGCACGACGCCTTCCGACAGAAAGTGCAGACGCGCGGCCCCATGTTCTCCTGGTGTTAGGTGGAGCAGGCGCCCGCCTAGTTGGGAGTGGAGGAGGCTTGGTTTGGGATCGTGAAGAGCGTTGCCTTACCATTTCGCTCGGCGACTTTTCGTCGGCCAGTTGCTGTAGAAGGACGTTTGGTAATCGTCACACGGGCGCAAGTCGTGCTATCTTCTCTCTACGTTCCTCTTCGGCGCGCGTGCTGATGGTAGCGTGGTGGTACTGGTGCCGCGATGCTGTGCTTCTGTCTTACATTGGCCTTGTTTTGGCTCGGTTGCTCAGTGGGTGCGGGCGGGTTCTCTCTCTCCCTTCCCCCGACTTGCCTCTGGCGGCTTCTTCGCTGAGACTTCGGTGGCTACTACTGTTCCAGTGTGCCGCGCTCTGCTTTGTTGGTGACGGTACTTTCTCCCCTCGGCTCAGTCGGTGTATATTGCGCTGTTCACTCGAGAATCAAGACCTTACTACCTATTGGTGTGGCCAACGGTGATCTATCTATCTACCCAGCAGGAATACGGTGGTATGTATCTACCAATTGTCGTCACTTGCGAAGTCCCCACTGTTAGTGTCAGTCCGATGCTGATGATGACTATGTGACTACCATAGTTTGTTCATCTTGTGGTAATCCCTAGAGTATCTAGTTGCGCCGTCCGAAACTTCTATCCCTACAACCGTCCGTGTCATTCGTTCGTCGAGTTTCGTTCACTACATACACGCACCGTAGTGCTGTCGTTGTTCTACTTCGTTCGATTCTATAAGTCAGAAGAGTGTAGTTTGCCGCGCCGTGCCATCCGATATTTCTCTTCTCAGATCAGAGATCTTCATCCGATCCTCTCCTGGCGCGTCGAGTCAGTTGGGTGATGGCCTTGTCGCGAAGGCGCCTCTTGGCCGCGATTTCTGCCCTGCAATTGGTGAAGGCTATTGGGAAGGTTACTGGTAACAGTGCCTGGGGCACAATAGGGCGCGCCAAGGAACGCAACTTGTAAGACGCGACTATTGGTAGCAGTGGGTTTGCAATGCCGCTTGACGTAATTATGGTGCGCCGATATTCGCGGTTTTCGCCATTTTAGAGCTTCAACAGCGCACCTCCTGGCGGCCTCTTGCGCTTTCTGGGGGTCAGTCGGTTGCGTCTCGGTCAGCAGTTCCTGCTCGCACTGCCGAATGGCGCAGCGAAGCTTGTCGTAGCAGTCGGCCAGGTTGAGCTGCTGGCGCCTGCATGGGCGCAAGCTTACTATAGAAAGATAAATTGCGCCGCAGAGAGCGTCGGGCTGCAACGGCACCTGGTTCTCTCCGATCGAAGGATGAGACAGCCGTCCGCCGCGACCCGATGCCGATACTTCTCGAGTAGTCTCTGTCTGACGGCCTCCGACAGCCACTGGGCGTCGCCGATCCGGCACTTCAGCTCCGCCCTGGACTTGTCTGAAAGTGACAAGTGAGCACGCGCGTAGGTATCAAAGGAAAGCGCTCACTCGTGTCCCGATTCATGCCTCCTGGCCCACCGCTACAGCTGAAGGATACTGTCACGGCCTCTGAACGAACACGTTCCCAATTGAATGCAGAGGGCGGAACCACCAATGTCAGTAACTACTGGACAGTTCCTTTCAGACAAACCTTTGGGAATGAAGCCGTTCCACAGACCGTCTTCAGAGTTTGCTGCTGCAGTCTGAAGCGATTGCGTTCGTCTAGTGTTACGGCTGCATCCGACAAGACAATCAACGCAAGACTTGACGCACCGGCACAGACAAAGATCTATTGCGCTCCTTGGAAGTGTAGATCTCTTCCAGACTGGCGGGGTTCTGTGCACCTCTGGAAAGCGCTGCTCTGAGAGGTTGGGCGAGTACCAACCGCCTAGCAGTCAGGCGTGCCAACATCGCTTTTCTAGCTCGGAATTCCTGACGTTTTTGGCGATTCTTGATACGCAAGTTATACTGTAAGTGGTGCAGTATTACACAGATGCAACATCAGGAGTGACAAGAAGTGTTCCCGACAATATTTACTCGCAAACAAACGGTAACGAATCGTCTGAATCGAATCACAGATCGTATCACAGCCCCATTCCCATTCCTAGATCACTCAAGCAATCCCGCTAGTGCGAGTACCAGCGCCCAGTCAGAGAAGGTCCGCGCCGCCTCGCCCAGCACCAGCGCCGCCAGCAACGCCAAGGCCGCCCTTCGGTAGCTGCAACGAGTGACTGTACACTTCAGAACGCCACACAAGCAGACAAAGATCCCACACCGTTCGCGCCACGCTGGGAATGGCAGTTGAAGAAAGGCCGTCACAGTACATAAAACCGCAGCCGCCGCCATTGGATCGGGTGAGAGGCTGAGCTGACCCCGGCTGCAACCAAGCCACATGGAAGTTATCAGTGAGACAATTCGACCGACCCGTCATACATGTATACCCACGCGACACGGTCCTTTATCCAGACCACTCCAGAAGGCGCCGACAGTACGACCAGCAGCAGCCAGCGCACCAGATGCAGAGAGGAGTTGGGCGACCGCCGGTGCTTGGTCGAGATCTGCACTAGAGTTCGTGCGGGATCCCGAAAACGGGATCCCGAAACGGGATCCCGACCCATTTTTAGCACTCCGACCCCAAAAGGGGCGGAGTGCTATAGTGGAGCTGCTCCCGACTAACTTTTTTGCCCCAAGATTTCTCGCGCGTGGTTCATCCGATTTGGACGGGGGGTTTTTTAATCGATAGCTCTCGAGGGATAGTAGGTGTGGACGGACCTTCATTTTTTTCGCGTAGTGGGAAAATTTCGAGAAAAATTCAAAAATTTGAATTTTTACTTACTGAGAGGGTGTTCACCCAGCTGGAATTTCTGGAATAGTGGTCCGATTCTGACGCCCTTTGGATATGTTATAGCCCTCGACGAGACGAAGAGCGGAAAAAAAATCCCGAGCCAATCGGCCGACGCGTTCTCGGGTTACGGTAGCCGAAAGTGGTTTTTGGACAAAAATTTTCCTTTAAAAAATCCTAGTAAATCAGGGAGTTGTTGGATCGCGCCAGATATCTCAAATCGGCAAGATTATCATGTTCTCTTTCGTTTAAGACCAAAATCGCCGAAATCCGCCGAGGAAATCTTGAGTTCTGCTGTCACAACGGGTCTCCGTCGGGGGTCGAAAATTCCAATTTTTGACTTTCGGCCGTTTTAGCGCCCGATTGCGACGATTTATGGCCAAATGGACTGCACCACGCGATTCCCCGTTGAAAACTGATCCGGAATCGATTTTCAAAAATATTTTTTCGGCTACCGTACCCCGGCCGCGTCCAAAATTCGAATTTCCACCCGGGTGGTCAAAATCAATGTTGGAGTCGATCCCGGTGCTTTCGAGGTCGCTGATGCCGAATCTGGCGTTATTTTGGCGTTTCGGATCAAGATTCGCGAGTTTTTGTCGAAAATCGACCTACCGTAGCCCTACGTTGACGAAACTGAAAGTGATGTGATTGAACGTTTCTAATGTCGATTCTAGGGTATTTCGCAGCGAGGAACGCGAATTCGCTATTGGTTTCTCCAATTTGTGTCGATTTTGCCTTCAAACAGCCACTTTCCTAATGCCGACATTCAAATTTGAATGCAACTTTTACTGTACTCTCCTCAAACTATTTGCAACTTAAATTTGCGCGCGCATTCAAACTTCCGAATTGAAGGAAATGCAGTGTGGAAAGGCGGCGTGGTAAAGTTAGCATTTGCGCATGAACTGTCAATTCTTCCCGTCCAAACTGGCAAGGCGAGTCTGCGATTGGCGCAGCCCCGAATCTTAGCTGCCGACTACTGGTTGAATCGAAGCGAAATGGCGCATTTTGGACTCAATTCTTCCTGGTCTACAGGATTTCGGTGGAGTTCTGCTGCGCGCCGGTAGGTGGAGGGAATATGCGTACTCTAAAACTCGCGCGCGGGCGGAATTTGTGGAGAATCATTGGGCGAAAATCGGCCTTATTTCTCAAGATAGGTGAGTGGCGGTCTGCTTTCTCCCGTTCTGGTCGGAGTGCTTCACTGCAGGCTCTCCTGCACGTTTCCCTTGTCCCAGTCCCGATCCCGATCCCGATCCCGCAAATTCAAAAATCGCAATCCCGATCCCGCACTTTGAGAAACGCCAATCCCGATCCCGATCCCGATTGGGAAATTCAGAAAACGGGATCCCGCGTCTCCAAAATAGACCCGAAATTGGCTAATTTTGACCAAAATATGATTGGTTTGGCTATTGTAAAGCCAATTAGTCGTGCGAAACGCTCGTTTAGGCTAAACATAGCCAAGCTTGCCTCGATTCCAGTCCCGATTTTTCGAAAATCGAAAATCCCGATTCTGATCCCGATCCCGCAAATTCAAAAATCAAAATCCCGATCCCGATCCCGCACTTCGAGAAACGCCAATCCTGATCCCGATCCCGATCACTAGAGCCCAGTCCCGATCCCGATCCCGACAAAACGCAAATCACGAACTCTAATCTGCACCCATGAATGAGCTACCCTTTCCATTACGAAGCAACGACTAACAACGTTTCTCACGTACCAAAACGTTGGCCAGGAAGCCGAGAATGAAGAAGGCGAAGGCGCAGGTCCCCTGGACTAGACCGAGGACGCCGAGGCCAAGAAGGGCGCCGCGAATGGCGGACACTTCTTCCAGAGACAGTAGCGAGCGCTTCTCGTCGAGGCGACAGATGCGCAGAAGTCTGCGAAACCAGGAGCCCGACCGATCGCGGCGCATACATATGTAGCTAAGTTGTTGGGCCAAAAGAAGGCCGGTCGTTCGCTAACCCCGTGCAGAGCAGGCGCAGCAGGGAGCAGATGACAAGCAGGATCACGAAGAGGGTCGCCACACAGAAGCTCAGCGCCACTGCAGATGGGAAGTCCACGCCAGTTGGCCTGCAGCAACCATACTCCATGCAATTCTCCACCATAGCGTAACATCAGTATGCGTGTTCTCCTATTCACCCGCTGGTGACGAGGAAGGCGAGCTCCAGCGTTCCACAGGCGACGTGGCAGAGGAAGAGCCAGCCGAAGCAGCGCCTCTCAAGTGCCAGAAGCAGCAGCAAGTGGACCACCAGAAGGGGAGGTAGACAGCTGGAGAAGTGGTGCAGCACCTGTGACAGATTGCGTCCTTTGTGCTGCGATAGGTACTTCCAGGAGGAACAACAACCTGTCTCAGCGACGTGACCCGATTTCTCTGAATCGTCACCAAGTGGTCACATCCCGACTTGAAGTATAGATGCAGAACCGGGTCGGCCGTCAGCACGCCCGTCGCGGTGGCAGGCACTACGTTGAAGTTGAGCGCGAACCAATCGGAGTCGGCCAGGGCGTCTTTGTCAGCGCTGGAATGACGTTACAGATGGAAGAACGCCAGTAATCGCGCCACGGAAACACACAAGTCCAATAACCTGAACGAATGGAACAAGTCCACTGATGGGGATTCCCTGGATTCCAGCCACGCCAGTGGATAGTCTGAAACGGTGACAAACTGTCAAATCCAACGGGAACTGCTCTTTCTCTCTCTCTCAAACAGCCAATTGGGTCTCAGCTTCTATCCCACCTTTCCAACTCCCATGCTTGCTGCACTCCATGACTTCCACCTTCAAGTCGTAGGCGCTCCAGACGCTTCGAAATCCAACGAGGGTCAAATTCATATAGCCAACGCTGCCATCAAGTTGTTCTTGAAAGAATGTCGACAGCCATCCAAAGGAAAGAGCCCTCGAATTGGCTTTGGCTGTTCCAGTGGTCAGCCAGAGGTGGGGCCAATTGGAGCGCAAATACAGCTCCAAGCCACCAATGGAAAGCGTCAAGCCCAAATGAGACACAAAGTTGTCGCCCGGCATGAACTTCTGGCGAATCCTGGTGGGAACTGTTTCATTCGAGCCACAGGAGAAGACGAAGTGCCGTCTGTGGGTTTTGTCCCCTTTCAGACAGAATGGCAGAAGCGTCTCTCCAAGAATCAAGCGAAGCTCGCCACTACGGTGATTGCGTTCCTCTTGCTAAAAGAGCAAAAAAAGCCGAGTGAAACAACATCCCAAAGTATTCAGTACCCCATACCTCCACAAAATGTCCATACGGCGGCAGTTTCAACAGTTCCATGCTCTCCTCTGTCACTACGTTGGGGTGCCGCAGCATCTCGTGGTACGACTTCACGCCGGTGTTATCCGCGAAGTGCCAGCGCAGCACCCGTCTGCGATCGGCTGCGTCGGACGCAATGGCGTCGGTGCCTTCGTCGAGCAAGTCGAACAGAGCCCGAGCGGTCACCCTGTGTGCGCCAGAATACATAGAAAGGGCATTGTCAACATTGCGAAAGCCGTGCTTCAGAGAGCCCACCTGACCAACTGGTTGCACCAGACCATGCAGAGGTGGTCGGCGCCGGTCCAGACGAAGGGTAGGCTGGTGCTGACGGCGTTCACCGCCTTCGAGTCGCTACCCTTTCTTCCATCATCCACGGATTCCCAGCGAGTCAGCTCGCTGCGCACCTGACGAGAGATGAAGCTCGAGAAAGCAGCAGAGGAAGGCAGATGATGAGATAAATTGTGGGGGCAGGAAAGCGCACCAGAAGGTCGAGCGATCCACCACCGACGGTGGCGACGGCGACGCCGGACGCCGAGTTGTCACGCTCCCTTCGCCACCAGTCGGTCAAGCGATCGTGGAACGCCAGCATCTCGCGGTCGAAGGGCATGGCTGCAAAGCCACAGGGTGTCCCTGAGGTTTGGGCAGACGCCTGTGCGTTGGTAGTATAGTAGGTAGGTACCGTACCCAGGGAAGTGTGCGGCGTGCTGAGCGTGAAGACGGCGGCTATTCGGCCGGCGTCGAGTGTTCCATGCTGGAAGGCGCCTAAGGCCACCAGGCCGCCCATCGAGTGGCCGATCAACACCATCTTCTGCCCGGCGTCGTAGAACCGGAAGATTTGCTCGATGGCGGCCGCCAAAAACCGCGATTGTCTCTCCAGATAGGGTCCGTAGACTCCGCACAATTCCTGAATGCACGCACGTATATATACTGAACTGGAGGCTAAACTGTAGCTAGGCAAACCTCATCAAGGTCGACTGTGAACACGTTGAAATGTTGCTTGTCTCCATGGCCGCTTTTGGACAGCACGACGGATCCGATGGATCGAGCTGAAATAACGTGCTTCAAAGAGAAGGCAATAGAACTATCTAATAATCTACCGTAACCATCGCTAGATAGGTAGTACATCACCTTGCCGATAGCTGCCTGCGTTTCCGTGGACAAACAGCACTGGCACGCCAGTAAAGCCGCGACCGCCTTTCAATTCTGCGGCGTACTCGCCCTCGCCGTACACGTAGAGGTCGTAATTTGGATACTCCTCCTTCACAGATGAATTGTCGAAGGGTACTTCCTGCAAAGCGAGTTCTTTTGTTGATGCGCGATAAGTGAACGTGACAGTGTCTGCAACTGCGCTCACGATGTACTGCGGCCATTTGTACATCCAGGTCATGTGGCAGCGATTCACAGCCGGCCTGCTGAACGCGTAGAGCGCCAAACCCAACAGAACCATAGAAAGGACGAAATGGCACGCAACCCCCACAATCAGAAGAAGACGCCCACAGGGTGCCATCTTTCTTGAACGATGCTGATGGCTGATCGGCAGCGTCGCCAATTCTCTGTGGGAGCAGCGGCCTCAGAAACCCAAATGCAAGGTAGTTATCGTGACGAGCAGGCGTCCCGCAGTGAAGACACTCCGCTCTTCGGTTAGACCGGCTGGGGCCTCTTTGCACAGACACGTGCGCTATACCTCCTCTCCTGCCTTCAACATCCCAGCGCTGGTGTATAGGCGGAGAGAAAGGACGGAGAACGAACGGAGCCTGCGCTGTGCGAGCCGGCCGCCCATCTGGCCGCGCCCGCCAACAAAGCCGCGCGCCGTTGCCGTGTTGAGATGCTCTCCAATGCCTAACGCGCGCAATTACAGCTCTCCCGTCACTAAACACAACTTACCAAGGTCATGACGACGGCTACTCCGGGCGAGTGTCGCAAGCTGAAGCTGAAGACCCTGAACGCGCACATCTGCTGCTACCTCTGCAAGGGCTACTTCGTGGACGCCACCACCGTAATCGACTGCCTGCACACTTGTAAGCGCAGCCGACAGCTGCTTAGCGTTTGTTGAGGTAACTTCTGCTGTACGCCTTCCTCTCTCTAGTCTGCAAGAGCTGCTTGCTCAAGCACTTCGAGAACGACAACCGTTGTCCCAAGTGCGAGAGTCTCATCCACCAGAGCCACCCTTCCCACTACGTGGCGCAGGACCGCCTGATGCAGGACCTCGTCTACCGACTGGTACCCCACCTACAGGAGAGGGAGAAGACGCGCAGGGAGGAGTTCTACCGCAGCCGCGGCCAGTGCTACGACGCCGCCCTCGACGCCGTCGTCGACCCACGTGAGAGGCGCCAAATAATCGACGCTTTACGAGAAGCGGCGACAGCGTCCGGTTGTTTCAGTCAACGACGACTGCACGAGCGCGCAGACGCCCACCGACCCAGACGGCCACAAGAACGACGATCAAGTACGGTAACTGCGACCGGTCGCTGTTAGACCCTTACATACAGCCAACTTCTACTAAGCTGCTGCTCAGATGAACGTCTGCTTCGCTCAACTGCCGTCGACGTCGTCGCCGGCGAAAGAAGCCAATCCAGGCAAGCTCAAGTACCGCTTCATTCGCCTGTCCTCACACGCGACGGTCACCATTCTGAAGAAGTATCTCGCCAAGAAGTTCTACAACGACACCTCGCGCTACAAGGAGGTTGGCATGTCAAAACTGCTTAACATTACGCGATCTGGTCGACGAGTCGAACTTGATCAATCGAATGTAGTGTTACCGCGAGAAGTTACAGTCTACTGCGGCCGATACTAGCGACAAGTCTTTACTGGCTTTGTTTGTCAGCTATACTTACTTGTGAGTGAATAGGTACAGGTTCCCGTTGCAGATAGACATCCTGTGCAACGACGAGCTGATGGGCAAGGATCACTCGCTCAAATTCATCCAACGGACGCGCTGGAGAACGAAGGTTACCACCTTTATTCACGCTTCGCATCAACCGAACACAAAGGCTATCGTCGTTTCAGCCGGCCCCTCTCAAGCTGCAGTACCGAAAGCACTACGACTTCTGAACAGCGATGAAGGGGAGACGAGCTTTACCTGAGTACTAACTACCTGCATAGCTACTCACACAAACGGCACGTAAACACATGACATGACGACAAACGTGGGTCTTCGGTTGCGCCCTGCTTCGTACCAACTCAAATTCGTAGAAGTGACCAGGCAAGTCGTCCGGGGGACGCAGTATACTCCACAAATTTGAACTCCTACGCACGGTGACTCCTCTGCTGTTGTGGCCTCCTGACACCCCCAATCGCAAAAGCAATGCTGAATTCGTGATCTACATCCCAAAATACCCCAGATTCGACATACAACACCCCTAATTCCCTATGGACTCCAGGAACCGAAATTTTTCACTTGAGGTACGGTAGCATGCAAATTCGTCATAGGTATGTTCAAACATCATCTAAACACTGAACGGATGCCAAATTCGTAATCAGCGCCCCCGAAAACCCCGACATCGAGTATAATATTGGCGAAGTCGACTCGACACCCAAAATTCAAACCGACGCGGCAGGGATACTGTAGCTCAGCAAATTTTTCAACA